>VYXC01001710.1:0-14297 GCA_013397175.1 Platysteira castanea | reverse complement strand
CTGCTCCCTCCCTGCTGCACCTCTGCTCCCTCCCTGCTGCACCCCTGCTGCACCTCTGCTCCCTCCCTGCTGCACCCCTGCTGCACCTCTGCTCCCTCCCTGGTGCCACAGCCTTGCCCACCATGGGAGCGTGTGGGTGAACCCTGGCACAGAGGAAATCTCAGTTCTCAGTGGCTGCTGCCTCCATCATTCCGTGGGTTCTGCCCAAGTGCCCAAGATGGAATATTGGCTGCTTTTTGTGGTTCTCTGGAAGTGTGGGATCTGCAGCAGGTTTTGCTGGCCTGTAGTAACAAAATCATCAAATCCCAGAATGGTTTGGCTTGGAAGGGACCTGAAAGATCGTCCCATACCAACCCCAAGGCAGGGACACCTTCCACTGTCCCAGGCTGCTCCAAGCCCCATCCAACCTGGCCTTGGACACTGCCAGGGATCCAGGGGCAGCCACAGCTTCTCTAGGCACCCTGTGCTGGGGCTTCATCACCCTCTGAGGAAAGAATTTCTTCCCAATATCCCATCTAACCCTGCCCTTGTTCAGCTTAAAGCCACTGCCCCTGGTCCTGTCACTCTCTCCCCATGTAACAAGTCCCTCTCCCTCCTCTTCGTAAGTACCATAAGTACCCAGCAGTCTTTAAGGTCACAACAAGGTCTCCCCAGAGCCTTTGCCTCTCAGAATGCCTAGAGCAAGACAGAGAATTCCCTATGCTGCTGGGTAAGTTTGAGTGAGATAGCATCAATTCCTCCCTTTTTAGTTTGGGACTGATACCCAGGTAAAATAATCACAGACTCTTATTTTAAAATGGTCTGCACTGCCCATCCAAGCTCTGTGTGACTCAGTTTGAATGGCTTCTGTGGGATCAGTTCAGTTTGGGCCACAAAGATGAGGCTGGCAAATAAAAGATTTCTACAGATGCATCTTCAGCCTCTTGTAGCTTCAAGAAGAGAACCAAAGTCAGCCTCTCCTTAGAACCACGAGTCCAAAGTACAGCTCAGCCGTGCTGGTGGATATGAAGCAGGCACGGTGCTCGTTGAGTGTTGCTGATGTTGTCTCTCCGTGTTTCCCTTTCCTTTCCCAGTGTCTGGCCGGAGCAGCGCCTACGGGGACACGGCGGCCGAGGGCCACCCAGCGGGGCCGGGCAGCGTCAGCTCCAGCACCGGGGCCATCAGCACCACCACGGGCCAGCAGGAGGGAGAGGGCTCCGAGGGGGAAGGGGAGGCAGAGGGGGACGTCCACACCAGCAACAGGCAAGAGGCTTTGTTTGGTCTTCAGGAATAGCACTGGTGCTCGGGGAGGGTTTGCAGAGGAGGGACTGCGGCTGCCGCAGCTCCGGGAGCGCGATTTGCGACTGCTGGGTGATGGAAAGGGAGCATCAGAAACAGCCTGGAGCAAGCTGCCGTTGAATAATCATGGAATCATGGAATATCCTGAGCTGGGAGGCACCCGCGAGGATCGTCCAGTCCAGCTCCTGGCCCTGCACAGACACCCCAACAGTCCCACCCTGGGCATCCCTGGCAGCGGTGTCCAAACACTCCCGGAGCTCCGGCAGCCTCGGGGCTGTGCCCATTCCCTGGGGAGCCTGGGCAGTGCCCAGCACCCCCTGTGCAATCACCACATAACGTGGTGCACACACCCAGGGTGTGTCCCACAAAACTGCTGCCTCTAGGAAGTGATGAAAAAATCCTGCATGAGTCCAGTTAACACAAGTTAATACACTAAAACCCTGGGAGCCTGTGAAAATCACTGTTAGGACAAAAGGATGTGCAAGTGTCCTTTGGGAACACGGGCCCCTTTTCATTCTGTGGGAGTGGGTGCTCAGCCCCTTCTCCAGTGCAGAGTGGAGCTGCTTTGCAGGGTGTTTCCATCAGCTGCAGTCTCCAGGAGGCCAGGCCTGGGCACTGTGGCTCCCCTGTCAGAGGTGCTCCGCATCTTTGGCATCACTTCCCTGTGAAGTCTGAGCAAGCCCTCTCCTCCCTGGCAGGATTTGGTGATTTAGGGTTTCTGGGGCAGATGGCAGTGCTCTGGGGGGTTCCTGCTGGGTGTGGAGTGTGCTGTGGTGTGTCTGACCCCTGGCTCTGAACCTCCAGGCTGCACATGGTCCGGCTGATGCTGCTGGAGAGGCTGCTGCAGAATTTACCCCAGCTGAGGAACGTGGGAGGGGTCCGGGCCATCCCCTACATGCAGGTGAGTGAGGGGGGCTCAGAGTTAAGCCCTGATCAAGCAGTTCAGTCTCTGGTTGCTATCTGCACGTGCTTTTCTCTTCCTGCCCAGTCACAGTGTGAGTCTGTCTGTTGCTCAGCATTCCCTACCCACTGATTTTTGCTGGACTTGTGCCCTTTCTCAGTGTGATTTCACAGCTGGTTGAGGAGCCTGAGAGCTCCAGTCCTTGAGCTCCAGTGTGTTTGGGAAGGTCTTTTGGGTTTATACTGGATGTTCACAATAGGGTGTGAGGCACAGGCTGGATTTGGGAAAGAACACAGATAAATAAAGATAAAACCTGTGCTGTTTTGTGGAAAGTTAACTATCTAGCTTGAAAACGTGGAACCTGCCCTCTAATAATTCTCTGACTGCTCTTCCCAGGTTATTCTGATGCTCACAACAGACCTAGATGGAGATGATGAGAAAGACAAGGGAGCTTTGGATAACCTTCTGTCCCAGCTGATTGCAGAGCTGGGCATGGACAAAAAGGTAAAGTGCAGTGTGGGCACATGCTCTGAACCTGCTCCTTCTAGACAGAGTTTCTTTCCATGGAGGAATTGAATGCTTGGGAGCCACAGAAACATTGCAGTTTATACCTCCTGCATCCCTTCACATAAGGTCGAAAATGACATGAGTGGAACTCCCACTGCTTCCTGGGTCTGGCATTCCCAAGTGAGCATGAAAATTTGCTTTGCTGGAATGAAACTCTGAGAACAGCCCTGATCAGTAAATGCATGATTGACACATGTGGCTTTTCATTTGTGTGGGACTGTTCCCTGGCAGCCAGGCCACTGCCTACCCTTCTGCTGAGGCATTTGTGCTGCTTTTTTAGTCTTACTGCTTGAGCTTAAATTAGAGATGCTTCCTGAGGATCAGAGCACTGAACTCGGGAGGCTGGGGACACTGCTCAGCTCTGGGATGTAACAAGCAGGATGTGCCTCTTCTTGCAGGACGTGTCCAAGAAGAACGAGCGCTCCCCCGTGAACGAGGTGCACTTGGTGGTGATGAGGCTGCTCAGTGTGTTCATGTCCAGAACCAAGTCGGGGTCCAAGACTTCCATTTGCGAGGTACATTCTCCAGATTGCTTTGTCAGGGGGTGATTTTCTCCCCCTCTGCTCAGCTCTCACGAGGCCCCACCTGGAGCACTGCACACAGTTCTGGTGTTCCCAGCATGAGAACACCTGGAACTGCTGGAGCAAGTGCAGAGGAGCCACGGAGCTGCTCAGGGGACTGGAGCACCTCCCCTGTGGAGCCAGGCTGGGAGGGCTGGGAATGTTCAGCCTGCAGAAGAGAAGGTTGTGAGGAGGCCTCAGAGCACCTTCCATGGGCTGAAGGGGCTACAGGGAAGCCAGAGAGGGACTGTTCATCAGGAACTGGAGTGACAGGACAAGGGGGAATGGGTTTAAGCTGAAATAGGGGAAATTTAGATCAGATATTGGGAAGAAATTGCTCTCTGTGAGGCTGGAGATTGTCCAGAGAAGCTGTGACTGCCCCTGGATCCCTGGCAGTGCCCAAGGCCAGGCTGGACGGGGCTTGGAGCACCCTGGGACAGTGGAAGCTGTCCCTGCCCATGGCAGGGGGTGGAATGGGATGAGCTTTAAGGTCCCTTCCCACCCAAACCAGTCGGGGATTCCATGATGGGCTTTTGTCCATCAAAGATGACCTAAAAGCTGCTAACTGAAATAACAGGTGTAAAACTGAGAAATCCTGGAGAGGGCTTTGGAAAAATGTATGGGGAACCTGTAATGTTACTTGACTCTTGTGGAAAAAGAGTTTTGAACCCAGGACTGGAGGAAGCAGCCGTGTAAAGACGAGTGGATGCTCTTGTTTTGTGCACAGTTTCAGACTGAGCTCAGGGCAGCACATTAATGATGTTACTTAAAACGGTCTGGCAGATTTTTCCCTTGCATCTTCCCAGTGCTGAAGGGGTTAAAGAGGATTTGTAATGTGATTATTGGAAAGCAATATGCTGCTGTGTCAACGTAAAAGTCGCTAAGAGGATTCCTTAGATATTTGTTGCTAAAAGGTGCAGTAATAAGGCATAAAAAGCAGTATGTGTGGTGGGAAGGAGATTAATAAAAAAGCATAGAGGTTAAAAAATTTAGTCTGAACTGCATCAAATTTTAATGAGCTTATGAGCTGTGGGGTTTGTTTGGATTTACAGGGTTGCTTTAATAGTTTTATTTACAGTAGCTTTTTCTCCAGCCTTTGTTATTCACTTGAGCTTCCCACAGAAATCAAAGCTCCTCGTCTTGCAGAATGCAGGTGGAGCAATACCTGGGTGGAGCAGAGCCTGTGAGAGGCAGCTGCAGCAGGGACTCTTTCTCTACCAGGATTCACGCCCAGCTGGCCAAATCCCAGCTCAACAAATAGAAATCCCAACTTTAAAAAAAAAAAAAAAAAAGGAGGGGAGGGGGGAAAAAAGGAAGGGAAAAAAGCCCTCGTCGTCTAATCCATAGCAGAGTGGCCTCTGGCACATGTGTCGAGGGGAGATTAGACTTAAGAGGAGATTTTATTTGTTTTCCTTTACTAAGCACTTGTTCAAAAGAGTCTCTGTAAATATTTGAGTTGCTTTTCATAAACACAAAAAAAACCCAAAAACTCCAACCTCAAACAAACCCCAAACTTAAAAGCTGCCTGCAAAGTTTCATCCAAACCTGCTCTCTTGCCCACACTGGCAGCAGGTGCTCAGGGCTGCCCCAGCTCTCCCCACTGCAACTTCCCAGGTGTGTCCTGATCCACCTCCTTCCCTGTGTTCCAGGCTTCCTCCCTGATCTCCAGTGCCACGGCAGCTGCCTTGCTGAGCTCTGGTGCTGTTGATTACTGTCTGCACGTGCTCAAGTCCCTGCTGGAGTACTGGAAGAGCCAGCAGAACGACGAGGAGCCTGTGGCCACCAGCCAGCTCCTGAAGCCCCACACCACCTCCTCTCCCCCTGACATGAGCCCCTTCTTCCTCCGCCAGTACGTGAAGGTGAGTGCTGCCCTGCACGGAGAGGAGGCTGCACAGAGCTGGGAAAAGCAGCCCTGCACAGCGAGTTTGCCCTTAGAAGAGCAACCAAAATCCATCCTTTAGCACAAAGTTACAGCTGGGAGTGCTGTGAGTTCTCCCAGGGCAGCCCAGCTCACTGCATCCCCTGGTGCACTCCTAACCCAGGAGTTCTGAGGAGCTGCTGTCCCTGCTCCTGGGGGAGTTGTTAATCATCCTGAGGGGAAGCTGCTCCAGCCTGGGACTCCTCGTGCTCGGCAGGCAGAATTCCTGAACTTAGTGAGGCAAGGGAGTGGAGATTCCAAGGATGGGGATTTCCACAGTAATTCCCAGGCTTGTCCCACCACTGCGGTGCCTTTACGCCAGGGTTTGGTGTTTGTACAGGTGCAGTGCACAAATCCTGGTTAAATGTCAGAATGGCTCCTAAGCTGAAAGCTCCTAAGTTAAAATGCTTTATTACTTTATTACTGGCTTAGTGCATCCTCATAGCTGCCATCCAGTCCAAGGCCTTGTGCAGGTTTTTATTCGTCATTTGGGAGCATTCTTTGGGCTGCAGAGGGGCAGAAATCCCTTGTTTTTAGAAAATCAGCAGAAGCACCCTGTCCCTCATCATGACAGCGCACGGGGTGTGCTCAGAGCCAGGCCCTGAGGGATTTCTCCTGCTTCCAGGGTCACGCTGCAGATGTTTTTGAGGCCTACACTCAGCTCCTGACAGAGATGGTGCTGCGCCTGCCCTACCAGATCAAGAAGATTGCAGACACAAACTCCCGCATCCCCCCGCCCATCTTCGATCACTCCTGGTTCTACTTTTTGTCTGAGGTAAGCAAGAACATGATAACACCTGCAGATTTCCACAAGAAAACTCCAGTAATGATTTCTTTCATGGGAGAGATGAGCTTTTGCAGAGCTGATCTCAGCTCCATCCTGTATTTTTAATCCCCTTGAAAGAAGGTGAACTCTTGGTTTTGTGTTGTTCCTGTTGGATGGGAATCTGTAGGAAAACATACCTGAAAAAGAAGGTTGCTGTTATTTCCTGGAACTCAGTGGTTGCTGCCACAAAGCTTAGAGAGAAAACCTGCTGTGAGATGGGAAAATGTAACATCATGCTCAGCTGTTGGTACTTGGGCCTTAAAAAAGACATCAGGAAGATATTTGGAGTTTGTCTTCTCAGTGTGCTTCCTACTTTGCATAACAAGTTATCTTATATTTACACAAGTATGAGATAGGATTTTTAATTAGACTTGCTTGGTTGTTTATTTGAGGTTGGCCATGACAAGGGATGGTTTCCAGCAGTGGTTTCAGGATGCTGCAGCATTGCTGTGCAGTGTTTTTTCTGCCTGGAGCTTACAGTCCCTTAAAGCCGAGTGAACACACCTCCCATTTCTTTGCTTTTTGGAAGAAAACACACTTTTTAGCTGGCCAGCATGCCCCTGGTGAGCTCACACTGCCCTGGCTTCTCTCGGCAGTACCTGATGATCCAGCAGACGCCGTTCGTGCGCCGCCAGGTGCGCAAGCTGCTGCTCTTCATCTGCGGCTCCAAGGACAAGTACCGGCAGCTGCGGGACCTGCACACGCTGGACTCGCACGTGCGGGGCATCAAAAAGCTGCTGGAGGAGCAGGGCATCTTCCTGCGGGCCAGCGTGGTCACTGCCAGCTCGGGCTCTGCCCTGCAGTACGACACCCTCATCTCCCTGGTGAGGGAAGGGGCCTTGGGGTGGCACTGGGGTGCCAGGAGTGCTGATGTGCTGTTTGATCCCCGTCCCTTTGTGCCCGCAGATGGAACATCTAAAGGCTTGTGCAGAGATTGCCACGCAGAGAACAGTGAACTGGCAGAAATTCTGCATCAAGGATGACTGTGAGCTCTGTCTCTGCAGGGTTTGGGGCGGCAGTGGGGTCGTGGTTGGGATTGAGGTGGCTCGGATGGGGAAGCTCAGCAGAGAAGGGGAGACACAGCTGAGGGTTTTAATAGGACTGCACTGTTTCCAGTATTAATTATCCCAGTGCCCTAATTGCATCTGGGCCTTGGCTAAGGAGCAAAATATGGTGTCATGGATAACTTAGAGGAACAGCAGATCTGTGTTCTCTTGCTTGTGCTGCCACTGTCCCAGACAGTAATTTGGGATGAGCCACTTTCCCTGGTGTACCCCAGTGTTAGGCATTGTGGTGTAGGGACAGGACAGTCCTGGGAGTTTGGTCCTTGTGTACAAAGGCTGTTTGCTCTAGGTTGGGGTTTTTTTTTTTTTTTGTTTTTTTTCTTTTCCTTTTTAATTCAGGCTTTAATGACATGGAGCTGTGTCAGGTTGGGTATTAGGGAAAGGCTCTTCCCCCAGAGGGTGCTGGGCACTGCCCAGGTTCCCCAGGGAATGGGCACGGCCCCGAGGCTGCCAGAGCTCCAGGAGCATTTGGACACTGCTCACAGGGAAGCCCAGGGTGGGATTGTTGGGGTGTCTGTGCAGGGCCTGGGGTTGGATTCGATCCTTGTGGGTCCTTTCCAACTCAGGATACTCCATGATTCTGTAATTGGAACATTTCCTCCTTCCCTCCGCAGCGGTTCTCTATTTCCTGCTCCAAGTCAGCTTCCTGGTAGACGAAGGAGTGTCCCCGGTTCTCCTGCAGCTGTTGTCTTGTGCTCTGTGTGGCAGCAAAGTGCTGTCTGTGGCTTCATCCTCTGGATCTTCGAGCACCTCTTCCACCTCTGCCCCTGCAGCGTCAGGCTCCGGGCAGGCAGCAGCGCAGAGCAAATCCTCCACCAAAAAGAGCAAGAAAGAGGAAAAGGAAAAGGAGCGAGAGGGTGAGGGGCGGCTGGGCCCAGTCCTGTGGTGGTTTTAGGGAGCAAGTCTGCTCCTCGCAGCCTTTCTTACTCTGTTTAGAAAGAACTGAGTGATAAATCCCACTGTGGGGAAAGGGTCAAGGCTCGTGGCAAGGGCACCCACAGCCACAGTGAGGAGAGAGGAGCAGTTTTCTGTGTGTGGATGGGACTAAGGTGAAGCAGTGTGTCCTAAGAGTTGGGCTGAAGTTACATGCTGAGGACATCCCAAACCCGCTGTGTTTATTGCCTTGAGTGTGTTTGAAGTTGTTTAATGGTGTTACCTAACCTAGTGATGAGGCAGCTTCCACTTAACTTGCCTGTCCTGGGTTGTAGGAGGCTGAAATGCTCACGAGGATTAAAACAAATCCTGGAGATGCACACCCAGTTAGCTCTGCTCCTCAGTGATTGTGTTCAGACTTGTTTCCTGTGGCTGCCTTGGAAGCTCTGCTGGAGCCAGGGCTGCTGCTTAATGAATATCCACAGTCCTGGGAAAGTAATTAAGCTTCCCTATAAAAGTCATGGGCATAAATTCTCTCTTGGCTTTTCTTCAAGGAACTGCTTTGGCTTTCACCATCAGATGTTCTCTGTGAGTCTTTTCAGTGCCTCATGGTCAATCCTCTTCTTTTTATCAGGATGTGTAGCACATTTCTCACGTCCTCACTGGCAAGTTTTCCAGCAGTTTTTTTCCTGTTGGTCAGGAGTACTAGGTTGTATTTCTGAGAAAGACAGGAATGTTAAACTGACATTGTCACTTGTCCCTATAGTCCTGGCTCTGTGATCTGTGGGACAGGAGAGTGGCCTGCCTGTGAGATGCTGCATTTATCTCCTCCCTAAAGCCTTCCCTGTGTGCCTAGGTGAGGGCTCAGGCAGCCAGGAGGACCAGCTGTGCACGGCCCTGGTGAACCAGCTGAACAAGTTTGCTGACAAGGAGACCCTCATCCAGTTCCTGCGCTGCTTCCTGCTGGAATCCAACTCCTCCTCAGTGAGGTGGCAGGCCCACTGCCTGGCCCTGCACATCTACAGGTGAGCCTGGCAGCCTGGGCCCTGCCCTGGGGCTGGGTCAGTGCCAGAGCCCCTCTCCTGAAGGACACTGGAGCCTGCAGGTGTTGCCCCCCTGGAGCTGCCCTCCCTGGTTTGCAGTTACTGGAGCTGGAGGTAGAAGTTGTGAGTTATCCATGATCAGTCTCAGCTGTCATCTGCAAGGAGCATTTTATTTGTGTCTGCAAAATCTGACTCCTGCCATGGCCAGGAGCAGGGGTTTGTGAGCAAAGTGAATTTCTGAGGCAGAGCCAGACTCACACCATGAAAAACTGGGAGCTGTGTAGGGAAAGGAGCACTTCAGGGGCTGGCATCCTCCAGAGTTCTGTTCAGCTGTTGCAGGGCAGCTGCTCTGAGTTTGGAGTGCTGGAGAACAGCTGGGTTCAAGGAATGGGGGGATTTTGCTCTGTGAGCTCTGCCAGTTTGGTGACCTGGAGCTTGTGTTTGTGTCTGGGAAAACACAATAAAGATGCTCTCACACCTGCCAGGTTCAGCAGAAAGGAGGGAAAAGAGCAACTTTATTTACATATGTCATATCTTATAGAATTCTCAACTCCACAAGGGATTGGAGAGCATGTCACTTCCTCCTCAATCCCACTGGAGAAAAAAGATGCTCATCAAATTTCTCTTACCACAAAAGGAATGAAAAACAGAAAATACCATTAAATAAACATCGGCTATTGTTTACATGAAACTGTGTGAGAAAGAATTCTGACTCCATATTATACACAGAAGGCTTTAGCAAAAACAGGACAGCATGTGTTCTCCTTCAGCACAAGACCTGTGCCACCTTCAGGAGCCTGACTGTCTGTAATCCCCTCGACAGGAACTCCAACAAGTCTCAGCAGGAGTTACTGCTGGATCTCATGTGGTCCATCTGGCCAGAGCTGCCAGCCTATGGAAGAAAGGCTGCCCAGTTTGTGGATCTCCTGGGGTACTTCTCCCTGAAAACACAGCAGACTGAGAAAAAGGTACAGTGACAATCCAGAAGGGAGGTGCAGCATCCCAGGTGCCCATTCATGGCACAGCTGGGACAGATTTTCTGTCAGAAGAGCTTCTGGTGGAAATTTTTTGTGTTCATAGAACTGTAATGTTTTAAAAAATAGCAGGATCCTTAAAAAATTTGAAAGTGTGGATTTTTGTTTTATTGTTTTGGGGGGTGAAATTATCCTGGTGAGTTTTTTATTTATTGAGAAAGATTAGAGAGGAATATGGGACAACAGTAAGGGGGAAGAGATACCAGATAAGGAGACAAAAGTGACAAAAGAGAAGGATTTCTAAGACTTCTTTCCCCCAGGAGGCTTTTGTGGATCTGGCAGCTCCAGTTTACAGAATTTTGATATTGCAACTCCTAGAAATCTTTTGTAACCATGATTTTTGAGCAAAGGAAGTGGTGGCCTCTTTTAGGGGATCAGTGGGATTGAGAACAAATAATTTAAAGCCATTGATACTTGCATGAGGGTGTTTAGAGGATGGAGAATGCTGTCTGAATCTTGGCAGGCGTTTGCAGTGATTGACTGACAAACAGCACCACCTGTGTAAATCTCTAATTTTAGGATCGATCACAGTCCTGGGTAATGATTTAAACACATGAATTCCTGTGGGTGTGGTGTGTGCTTCTTCTGGGGGACCTGGAACGCCACAGGATGAGGGGTATTTGTGTAGCAATAAAAGCCTTGTTTTGAGAATTGTCTTTTCCTGGTTGAATTTCAGCTGAAGGAATATTCCCAAAAGGCCGTGGAGATCCTCCGCACTCAAAACCACATTCTCACCAACCACCCCAACTCCAACATCTACAAGTGAGTCACTTCTGCCTTTGATCCATGTCCCTGAAGGGCTTTCTGAGCTCAGTCCACGGGGGCATGCCCAGCTCTGCTGAAGGGATGTGCTGGGGTGGATCCTGCTGAGGTTCTGTCCCTGCAGGGCTCGGGAGAGCAGCAGAATCCTTCCTGCCAGGTGGAAACCTGGCACTCTGTGCCCTGCCAGCAGGGCTTGGCTTTGCTTTAGCTCCTCTGCTTGCACCGTCAGTGAGTGTTATAAAATCTGAGGCCCAACTGGAGAGCAGAGATTGCAGATTAGAGTGGTGTGTCTCTGGTCCCACCTTGGCAGTTGATAATTACACTGAAAGTGCTGCTTTAGGTAAAACCAGTTTTTCCCAGTGTGATTTACATTGTCACAGTTCTGTTCCACACTGGGACTGGGGGAAATCAAAGCGGTTCTGGTTGAATGGCCTGTGTTGAAAACCCAGCAAATGCCCAGTTCCATAGTCAGTGTTGTTCCCTCATTCCAGCACGCTGTCCGGGCTCGTGGAATTCGATGGCTACTACCTGGAGAGTGACCCTTGCCTTGTGTGCAACAACCCCGAGGTGCCCTTCTGTGTAAGTAACCCTGGAATCACAGTCATGGAATATCCTGAGCTGGGAAGGGCCCACAAGGATCGAATCCAACCCGTGGCTCTGCACAGGACATCCCAACCATCCCACCCTGGGCATCCCTGGGAGCGGTGTCCAAACACTCCCGGAGCTCTGGCAGCCTTGGGAATGTCACCATTCCCTGGGGAGCCTGGGCAGTGCCCAGCACCCTTGGGGGAAGAGCCTTTCCCTGATCTCCAACCTGACCCTCCCCTGGCACAGCTCCAGCTCTGCATGACACCAGCTGTAGCTGCTGCTGCTAAATCCTTTCCAGTGGTAGGATCCCAGCCCTCTACAGCTGTGGTTTCCTGTGCCCCTGAGGTTTTGGGATGCCCTCAGACAGGTCCTTGGTTTGTCTCCTCAGTACATCAGGGATCCCAGCCATTCCCAGCTGTGATTCCTGTTTTCCCAGAGGTTTTGGGATGCCCTCAGACAGGCAGTGTGTCCTTGGTTTGTCTCCTCAGTACATCAGGGACCCCAAGCCCTTTTACAGCTGTGATTTCCTGTGTCCCTGAGGTTTTGGGATGCCCTCAGACAGGCAGTGTGTCCTTGGTTTGTCTCCCCAGTACATCAGGGATCCCAGCTGTGGTTTCCAGTGTCCCTGAGGTTTTGGGATGCTCTCAGACAGGCAGTGGTCCTTGGTTTGTCCCCCCAGTACATCAGGGACCCCAGCTGTGGTTCCTGTGTCCCTGAGGTTTTGGGATGCCCTGAGACAGGCAGTGTGTCCTTGGTTTGTCCCCCCAGTACATCAAGCTCTCGTCCATCAAAGTGGACACGCGCTACACGACCACGCAGCAGGTGGTGAAGCTCATTGGCAGCCACACCATCAGCAAGGTGACTGTGAAGATTGGGGACCTGAAACGGACCAAGATGGTGCGAACCATCAACCTCTACTACAACAACAGGACCGTGCAGGCCATCGTGGAGCTGAAGAACAAGTATGTTCATCATGTTTTGTGTGCAGTCTCCAATTCTGATTCGTTCCCTTGGCTTCTTGTTCTCCCCAGGCTTCTTGTTTTCCCTCCTTAGACTATCGCTCATCACTCTCAGCCCACACTGGGTGGGATTGTTCTGAATCCCCCGCAATTGTTAAAGAAAAGGCTCAGATCTCCTCTGAAGCTTGAAAAATGTCTATAAAATTTGTGGATTCCAACTTTGTCCAGGCTCGCTTTTAAGCACCTGACTTAATTGTATGGGAACCAGTAGTAATACCAAGAGCACTTCATGGGTAGTTTGACTCCAAAAGGGATTTGGACTTTGCAGCCTGTCCAGGAATGCTGAAAGCATTAACATTGTTTGAAGCCACAGAGTAGAATTAAAATTAGAAGTTGGATGGTCTCACTCTCAGCTCTGCTTTACCTACCAGAAATGGCTCCTTTTCAACACACTGGCTCAGTCTGGAGCCAGTCCTGCTTATGTGCTTCCCCTCCTTACTTCTTGAGATGTTCTCACCAGAATCAGATCTCTCTGGCTTAGGGATTAATCTGTGCCCGCCGCTTATTGCTTATTTGAAGTCTTAATCCTCTGTGACATCACAAGTGGCTGCTGTGGAGAGGATTATGATGTCACAAAGAGAGGATTCTGACTTCAGGTTGAGAATAAGCAGTGGGAGCAGATGAGATCTTTAAGAAATAAATATCCTGTTTTCATGCAAATGTCCTTACTAATAAAAAAATGGAGGTGAAAATCCCTAGAAAATGTCTGTAGAATTAAAGTTTTTCCATGAGGCATCAACAGCTCTTTAATCCCAAACAGTCTCTCTCTATGAAGAGGATAAAGGCTTAAAATGTATTTCTGGCTACATATCATGTCAATACAGAAGCTAAGGAAACGAATCCTAGAACTGCTCTCCATTCATCCCAGTTAAAGGAGATTTGGAGCCGAGACGGTTGCATTTGGCTTCTCCTCACACGTGGGCGGGGAGGGAACTTCCCTCTGGAAAACGTTCCTATCCTTCCCTTTCCTTCCTTTCCTTCCTTCCCTCCCCTCCCCTGGGCAGGCCGGCTCGCTGGCACAAGGCCAAGAAGGTGCAGCTGACGCCGGGACAGACGGAGGTGAAGATCGACCTGCCCCTGCCCATCGTGGCCTCCAACCTGATGATCGAGTTCGCCGACTTCTACGAGAACTACCAGGCGTCCACCGAGACCCTGCAGTGCCCGCGCTGCAGCGCCTCGGTGCCCGCCAACCCCGGCGTGTGCGGCAACTGCGGCGAGAACGTCTACCAGTGCCACAAGTGCAGGTCTGTGTGTCCCCGAGTGTCCCCAGTGTCACTGTGTGTGTCCCCCGAACGTCTACCAGTGCCACCAGTGCAGGTCTGTGTGTCCCCGAGTGTCCCCAGTGTCACTGTGTGTGTCCCCCGAACGTCTACCAGTGCCACCAGTGCAGGTCTGTGTGTCCCCGAGTGTCCCCAGTGTCACTGTGTGTGTCCCCCGAACGTCTACCAGTGCCACCAGTGCAGGTCTGTGTGTCCCCGAGTGTCCCCAGTGTCACTGTGTGTGTCCCCCGAACGTCTACCAGTGCCACCAGTGCAGGTCTGTGTGTCCCCGAGTGTCCCCAGTGTCACTGTGTGTGTCCCCCGAACGTCTACCAGTGCCACCAGTGCAGGTCTGTGTGTCCCCGAGTGTCCCCAGTGTCACTGTGTGTGTCCCCCGAACGTCTACCAGTGCCACCAGTGCAGGTCTGTGTGTCCCCGAGTGTCCCCAGTGTCACTGTGTGTGTCCCCCGAACGTCTACCAGTGCCACCAGTGCAGGTCTGTGTGTCCCCGAGTGTCCCCAGTGTCACTGTGTGTGTCCCCAGTGTCCCCAGAGTCACTGTGTGTGTCCCCAGAGTCACTGTGGGTCCCCAGAACGTCTACCAGT
>VYXC01001709.1:125312-157067 GCA_013397175.1 Platysteira castanea | reverse complement strand
CGCCCGTTCCCGGGGGGATGTCCCGGCTCCCGGAGCCCCCTCCCGTCTGTTCCCGGGGGCTGTCCCCCTCCTGCAGCCCCCACCCCGCCCGTTCCCGGGGGATGTCCCCGCTCCCGGATCCCGCTCCCCGCCCGTGCCCAGCGGAATCTCCCGGGGGTGGAGGGGTCGGGTGGCTTCGAGTCTCTCCGACTCCCGTTGGCGGCCGGAGCTGCCCCGGCGCCCCCGGTTTGGGGGGTTCAAGTGAGTGTCCCCAAGGAGCACCAGAGCCGAGGGAAGAATTGATCGTGTGTGGGACCTGCTCAGTACCGGGGCCCGGGGTTCGTGTTCCATCGGGGGCCGGCACCGCTGATTTACCGACCCTAAAACACGACCCAGCTGCAAAACGAGTGTTCCTGAGCTCTCCACGCCTGTGCCCTTAATTAATTATCAGCATTCACTCTAATTTCAAACCCTTGTGGCACTGTTAAAGCGCGATGAAAAACAGCCGAATCCATTTCTTTGTTGCAGCTTCTCACTGTCCTTAATGGATTTTGATGTTTGTCTGGTACCAAGTGACCTTTTGGGCTCAGAGTTTTGTGTGTATGTTGGACTTCAGAGGAATTACTGTCATAGAAAAGAGTATAAACATATTTATCCTTTTAAACAGACCTATTCTGAGATTCATGGAATCCCAGAATGGTTTAGGTTGGAAGGGACCATAAAAATCATCCCATTCCACCCCCTGCCACGGGCAGGGACACCGGCCTCTATCCCAGGTTGTTCCAAGCTCTGTCCAGCCTGGCCTTGGACACTTCCAGGGATGGGGAAGCCACAATTTCAATTGATTCACCTCTACCAGTAATACCTATTAAATTATAATTTCTCCAAGGATAAGTTATCCTCTCTCTTCTTCTGCTTAAGATGGTGAATCTGGATGAGTTGGTTTCAATCCACGGCCATTTATAGTTGGATTTGGTGGGGGTTTTTGAACTCTCTGGAGGATCTTTGGTCTCTGTTGGGGTTTCTGGATGTCTCTGCTCACACTGGGAGCAAGGCTACAAGCTACCTTTTGGAAACACTGTGAACTTCCTCCTTGCCAGGAATAATCCTGTTACTCTGCTCAGAACTCGAAACTGTAACTTGTGAGGGGGACTTAAAAAAGATGGGAAATATCAACTGATGAGCCTATAAATAGTAATTAAAGTACCTGTCAGCACATCCCCAGTGCTGTGGTTGTGACAGCTGAGACAGAACCGATTTCATCTCTCCTGCTTTTGCAAAGGTGATTAAAAAACCCAATCACGGCATGGAAAATTGTATTGATTTATTTCTTTTTGTTTGGGAAGAGAGAAATGTGCTGGCAGTGTGTGACTTAGGGAGCACAGATCCTGCTGGTCTTTGCTGGACCATGGTAACAAAAAAAGGGGATAATTGTGGGAAGAATGGATTTTCCACCGTGGTTTTCTTTTTCATCAGAAGGTTCCTTGCTTTGCTGAGACCCCCTTGATTTTGTAAATGAGACATTGTTATTTCACTGGTTACTTTCTTACCAACATTTCCACCTTGCTGTGAATTAATTAGGGACTGGGAACGGTGTACTCCAACCCCCCGAGTAGGAATTGCTGCTGGAGGGACGGCAGGGAGCCAGTTTGACCAGAGCGTGGGTTTGGGTGACTTCTGTGATTGTATTTACTGCCCTTGGCCGGGGCAGCTCTGCACCTGCTCCCGCGGAGATGGGGAGGGAAAGCAGGATAAAAAGCCCAAAATGCATTCCATCCCTATAAAAGGAAGCGTGAGAGCAGGTCCTGGGTGGGGGCTGGTGTCACTGGGGAGCGCTGGCCCTTTGCTGTCCCCTCCCTGTTTGGAAGGGCTGCAGCCCCAAGGCTGGGAGCACAAGGGATGGCAGCACTTCAAGGAGGATCCTCCTCCCGGCCGGAACCGCTGGCAGGGATCACTGACACCCCCATTCTGCTATTTGGGGTGCCTGACAAATGCAGCTTCCTACTCAGAGCCAAAAATACGGAGCTGAGGGAGCAGCAGGACGAGGCGCCAGCAGAACCAGAGTTACATAAAGTGCAAGAAACCCTCCCAGGTGTAGCTTGGCTTCGCTGCACTCGGCTTTTGGCATCTTCGTGGGGATGTGGGAGTGAGATTTTGGGGTTTAAAGCATCCATCGTGTGTTTAACCTCTCCTTTAAATGCTGCTTAAATAACAGGTTATTTGTAGTTGCCTCTGTACATAAATTAATATTTTTTCTTTACTGTGACAGCTCATGTACAGCGACTTCCCTAAGGTTCAGGGTGGGATACAGAAGATATTCCATTGGTGAAATTTTATGGAATGTTGATAGAATAAATCTGGAGAACTGATCCCAATAATTTCTCCTCTGTCTGCTCAGGCATTTTTTGATATAAACTCCAAAACTTACCGAGGTTTCTCTTGAATCCTGTGCATATTTAAAAAGCTTGTGAGCTGTTCAAATTATTACTGCACATTTTTGGTGGGGTTTTTTTGGTTTGTTTTCTCTTAATGGAAGTAAAATTTCAGTAGTGGAAATGTGGTAAATATGGTAAATATATTATCAGCTTCTCCAGGCTACCTGTTGTAGGCTGAAATGTGTTATTTAATGTTCAGTTCATCCCAGGCACTGATGCTTGTGCAGTTTCTTTTGTGAGAACTTTCCTTGACCTTTGGATAATCATTAGATAAATGCAACATTATTAATTAGCTCATTCCCGTTTGCTGTGATAACTTGGAAGTATTTTTGAATGGTTTTTTCCATGTCCTGTGCATAAATTTGGTGTTTTCTGTGTTGTTCTTCAGTGAAAGATGGGGACTGTTCCCTAGATTTTCGTGGTGCAAGGAGTATATTATCAACTGGAGGGGAAAAAGCAAGATTCATGAGAAGATTCACACAATTTACTTCTAAAATGGATCTTAATTCCCATTTGAATGATTTGCTAGAGATCTGGATTTTCTAGAATCCTAAAACTCCAGAACATTTCTGAAGAGAATGGTCTGGATAAGGCTTTGGTGGGAATATTGGCAACTTTTCAGTAGAGAAGGCATTGCTGCAACAATTGCAATAATAACCCTAAATTTAGACCTGTGCTCTCATATTTTGCTGATTTAGCAATTTAGCCCAAAATGCTGACTGGACCAGGAAGGATCAGGAATGATGTTCAGTTTTTTCTGGATGTAACACCCTCTCTCTGTCATGAGCCTGCCTTTGGAGTTTTTTTGGCTGTATTTTGCCATACTTCGACAAAACCCAGAGGTGTACAAAGAGGAGCAGGCCGAGTTCTTTCTGCGCACAAAAATGAGCATTTAACTCTGGAAATAAAGCTGATTTTTAATTGCCAAGTGCAAGGCTGACAGAGCCGAGCTTGGGGTGCTCACATCCCTGCTCTGCTGGTTTATTTTTAGGGTTTGGCTTCTAAAATCCTCACCCCAGCCCTTTCATGCAGAACTGGTTCGGGGCTGCAATAAAAATGGGTAATTCCAGATAAGAGCAGAGGCAGTGGTGACACCGAGTGGCTCCAAATAAGTCTCCAAAGTCAATGCCAGAGGTGGGGACACGGAGCTGTTGGCCACAGCCCAGCCCCAGCTCTGCCTGGCTCTGGGATAGTCATTGAGGGCAGTTTGTGGGTGGTGAGGATCAATAGGAGATTCCTCTGTGGTTGTATTTAAGTGGGAAAGGTCCGACCACGGCTCCACATTCCCGGGAGGAAGAGCAGTGGGGTGTCCACGCGGGGAGTTCCTTCCTGAGCCCCTCAGCTGTGCACTAAACCATGAGGTTTTGTTCAGTTTTTAACCTTCAAAATGTTGTCAAGTGTCACTTTGGATGTTTTGTGTTATTTTTAGGTATTTTTCCTGTTTGTCTTTCAGTTTCTTTGTGTGCTGTGTTTTCCTGGAGTAAGGAAATACCACTTCTGGTCTGTGTTTATGTTGTGTACCTTTGATATCGTTTTAGTCCAGGCAGTCAGTGTGGATCAGTGTAATTCTTGGGCTTACAAAAAATTGCAATATATAGAGTTGCAGTATGAAATTAATAACAAATGGAAATTTTATTCATTTAGGTACAAAACTCAGTTTGGAAGCTGTCAGATTGCTCTGTGTGATTTAACTCCAAAAACCTGCTGTTTATTTATTAACATTCTTTATTTTTAACCTCTTGTAGATGGTTTCATCCAAATATCACTGGGGTGGAGGCAGAAAACCTGCTGTTAACAAGAGGAGTCGATGGCAGCTTCCTGGCACGGCCCAGCAAAAGTAACCCAGGAGATTTCACACTCTCTGTTAGGTGAGTTTGGACCTTCCAGTCTTGGGAATGATCTTAATTTGCTGCTGTCCTGTGGGGAAAGAGCTGTGGATGAACTCCTTGGAACAGGTGAAAAAATGCACAGATCACTTTTTAGTGTCGTTCACTTTTCCCTCTTCTTTTTCTCCCATTTTCCCCGAAGAGCTCCTCAAATACTTTCACCCAGCTCTAGGTTGGAGAGGGGAGTGAATTCTGATTTTACAGCTAGACAAAAAAGTTCAGGGGAAGCAGAAATAGGTTGATAAAAGCATTGCTTTTAGCCCTTTCCAAATCCATTTGATAACCAGCTGGAAGCAGCAGAGGTGTTGGGAATTCATGATCCAGCAGGAAATCCAGACTCTCCTCACACAGGAAAAGTCAGCAAGTTTTTAAGGGCAACTGTGGCTTTTTCAGCTTCCAAAATAGGCCTCCTGTGACAGTTGTCCCCTAACACTGTGTGGTAGGGATGGGGAAAAGACAGCAAGAGGAAGTAGATAAAGGAAAAGGGAAAAGTGGGATTGGTGATAAGAGCTGTGCTGCTTGGATACTTGTGAGATAAGGGGCCTTGTGGCACAGGAGGGGATTCCTGCTGGGACCTGCTCTTCCTTAATACTAGAGACTGTGGCAGCAGGCAAATATTTCCTGAGGGAGAGACCTCGGGAGCTGGTGGGAATTCTGGAGGAAGGAGCAGAGCAGCTCTGGTGGGTCCCTCCAGAACGCTGAACTCCTCTCACCCTCCCCACTTGTGCTTGGGTGTGGAATTCCCTGTGGGTCTGAGGGATTTCTGCTGCTCGGGAGGCTGCAGGGTTTACGCTGCCTTCAAGGATCCCTCCAGCATGGAATTGTTTTCCTGTTCCCCCTGGCTGGGGGGCAGAGAGGCTGAAGCAGAGGGGCAGGAGCTCAGCTCTTGTGCAATAGTTCAGTGCTGGGATTGGGAGTGTGGATTTCTCCACCTCAGGCATCACCAGATATAAAAATGATTGATTGATTGATCAGCTGACCTGGGAAGGGGTTTTTTGTCCTCTCTTTCAAATCTCAGACGAACTGGAGCTGTCACCCACATCAAGATCCAGAACACAGGTGACTACTATGACCTCTACGGGGGAGAGAAGTTTGCCACGCTGGCTGAGCTGGTCCAGTATTACATGGAACACCACGGGCAGCTCAAGGAGAAGAACGGAGATGTCATAGAGCTGAAATATCCCCTCAACTGTGCTGACCCCACATCAGAAAGGTCAGAGAAGAGGTGGAACCTCCCTGTCCTTGTGCTTCTTGATAAATGCTCTGTTTATCCCTCTTAACACTCAGCCTCCGTCTGGGAGAAGGGTGGCCACAACCTTGGATTCATTTCAGGGAGGTTCCTTGCAAAACAGATGGATAAGTGTGGTTAAAGGTGAAGCAATCCAAGCTCAGAAGCTGTTCCCTTCAGCATTCTTCCTTGGGTGGGACAGGACTGAAAAATAGGGCATAATCCCCTTTATTTTTAGTGGGAGAGTGTTTAATTGGAAAAGTTCTCCTGGTGCTGTTGTTGCTGCAAGGAATTCCCAGGGATATTTCTGGGCACGACTTTTTGTGCTTTTCCTAGAAAGTGAAGGCCATACAAATCCTCAGATCCCTCAAACTCCTGTTTTGAGGAGCGTGGTTAATAAGGAGAATTTGAGACTGGATTTGAGGAAATACCAGGGGTCAAAACTAAACCAGCAGATAACTGTGTATTCCTAGAAGTGAAAAAACAAGGAAAAATACTCAAACAAGTTCTCTCACTCCTCGGAATGGCTTAACAGAGGTGGGGAGGGTTGATGCTTTTTTTGGCCCTATTTCCTGAAGAATTCAGATTGCTGGGATTATCCTCTCCAGTTCCTAATGGCATAGAAGGGTGAGGTCTCAAATTTGTGAAATTCCCACAGGTTTATCAGGGAAGTTTCATGAAGGAAGTAAAGGAAGGATAAATGCCTTGACTGAGGGGAAGGTTGCGGTGTAACCTGGTGTTTATTGGGATCCACTGGGACTGTTGTGAAGGATCCAGATCAAAGCTTCACTGGAAGCTTGTGTGAAATTCATGGAAGTGCTTTGAAGTGTTTCTGTCCTTGCTGGTGTGCACCTGGACACTTCCAAGGCTGATTTTATTTATTATTTTTACAAACTGAGGTTTTCCCTAGACCTGGCCACTGCTGAGTGAACAGAAGGATTTAATTTTATAGCAAACACCCAGAATGAGTGGATTCAGCTGGAATGCTAAGCAGGGTGTCTCCCTCTGTGTCCCTTTATTTCCAGGTGGTTTCATGGGCATCTCTCTGGGAGAGAAGCTGAGAAACTCCTGACAGAGAAAGGAAAACATGGGAGCTTCCTGGTGCGGGAGAGCCAGAGCCACCCTGGGGACTTTGTCCTCTCCGTGAGGACAGGGGATGACAAAGGAGAGAGCAACGATGGCAAATCCAAAGTGACACACGTCATGATCCACTGCCAGGTAGGAAAAGCAGGGAATCCATGGGCCCAGGGGCTCTGGATACATTCCCCCTTTCCCTGGGGGTGCTGCAGGTCATCCCTGTGATCAAACTGACTCCTTTGATGGCATCAAAATTCCCGCAGGGATTATTTTTTGGGGGCTGCTTGGCTGAGTGACTCCTGTCAAGGCCCTTCTGGCCCAAATCACACTTTGCTGTGCTCAGGGAGTCTCCTGGATGGATTTTATCGAAATAGGAGTGATTGGATAAATGGAGATCCATCCACAGATGTCTGTCTCCTGTCAGTTCAGGCAGTTACAGCTGATAGAGGACCAGCAGTCTGTGAAAATGAGCGTTCACTCCAAGGAATGCCTTGAAATCAAAATCTTCAGTTTAATACAAGGTTGTTCTTCACTGAAATGTTATTCAGTTACAGTTTTGATATTTAATATATGCCGATGGGTTGCTATTTAAAAAATAATCATTGGTTTCTAAAAAATCGTAGATTTTTGTCATTCTCTGTTACTTCTGTTGTGCCAAAAGACAGTACAATGACTTAACTGTATAAAAACACCTAAAATGCAGTAACAGGAGGAGTTTGGAGGTAGAAATGGCCCACCAGGACTGTAAATGCTGAACTGCCAGAATATGTTTATTTTTTCAAGAAAACCTCTCCTTTTGCAGTTAGCATTTATGCCATTGAAGGAAATAACTTGGCATTGCTTCCTTAAAATCAGGGTGGTGCCAGCAGCACCAGCCTGCCAGGACCCAATCATACACTGAATTTTGGAAATCAATTCAAATCCCTAATTCCTGGGCTCTCACCCTATAGCTCCAGTATCTGCTTGAGCTGCCTGGACCCCAGCTCAGAGGGAACCAGGCTCTCTAAAAAGGCAGATAAACTGATTTTCAAGGAGATAACAAAAAAGGGGATGTCCTGCAGAATGTCTGTGTTTCTGTTCATTAAAGTCCTATCCTTTAGCAGAAGGATTTTAGTAAAATCTTCTACACATCATTTTAAAGGTTATTTCTGATGCAAGGCACTGCCTGAAGGGGCTGTGATGGTGGGAGGTGCCTCGATTTTGAGGAGCATTTCTCTTTCCAGGATCTCAAATACGACGTTGGCGGAGGGGAGAAGTTTGACTCTCTGACAGATCTGGTGGAGCATTACAAGAAGAACCCCATGGTGGAGACTTTGGGCACCGTGCTGCAACTCAAACAGGTGAGAAGCAGAGGACACCCCTGAGCTTTGCCACCTCCAGGATATGTTGTTGAAATGCAGCTTTTCCATGTTTTCTGCAAGACTTTCCTGAGGCAAAAAATGAAGAATTAAGCTTCGTGAAATGGATGACAAAGTCATTTAAATGGGGACAATTTTTGTTATGCTTGTGAAGGGATAGAGTGTTGTCTCTGAAATGCAGAATTTCCTGGTCTGTAGGAATTGCAGGGCAAGTCCAGAAATGAGACAATTTAATGTATCAAATAAAAACTGTGAGACTTTAAAAGCAACTGTTCACCATCCCCTTCCTCACTGCCCTTTGTTTGAATTCCAAAGCCCTGACATCCAAAAAGATGCCTGGTTCCTAAAATTCCCATTAAAACATCCTTAGCTGAGGGGATTTGTGTTTGAATTGCCTTTCCGTGGCTGTGATTTGCTAACCCTGTGCTGTCTGGGCTCTGTGTCCCCCAGCCCCTGAACACCACCCGGATCAACGCTGCCGAGATCGAGAGCCGAGTGAGGGAGCTCAGCAAACTGGCAGAGACCACGGATAAAGTCAAGCAGGGCTTCTGGGAAGAGTTTGAGGTAATTCCTTGCATTCCAGGGGATATTTCCCACAGTGTTTCCTCCAGTGTTCAGTCTCACACTGCTGAAGTCAGGTTGGGTTCTGCCTTCCTGGCCTTTCCTCCTCTCCGTCACTTCAGATCCCTGTTCTTGCTCCCATCTCCAGGGGTTGAAGTTTTGCAAGCTCCACTCTCGTGGCTTGAAATATTTGCCTTTTTTTCCTGATTCTCAGAGTGTTTTTTATCCAGTCCCTGGCACAATCCCTCCTGGATATCCTCCCTGCCGTGAGGGAGCCTCGTGTTACCCCTGTGTTTGTCCCACCAGGACAATCCTTCAAATTCCTTCTGCTGTTTGGGAAGTTGGGAGCCATTTCTTTAGGGAAACTTCCATTTCTCAGTCAATCCATTGCCCTTGTCCTTGTGGCTTTCTGCTACTCGTTTTTGGGGATCTTAAAGCCATTGGGAAGTGGTAGAAAACTCTGAGATGGAGCAACAAGGATTATATGCATTCATTGGACTTCTGGAGATTGATTTTCGTTTTGTTTTGGTGTTTCATTTCTCTCTGTGGGCAAAATTTCAGTTTTCTTCCAGAAAGAGTGTGTAGTGACAGGACAGGGGGAATGGCTTCAAATTGGAAGAGGTTTAGATGGGATATTGGGAAGAAATCCTTCCAGGATTTGGAAGAAACTCTGCCCAGAGAAGCTGTGGCTGCCCCATCTCTGGAAGTGTCCAAGGCCAGGTTGGCCGAGGCTTGGAGCAACCTGGGATAGTGGAATGATTTGGGTTGTGAGGGACCTTAAATCTATCCTACCCCCTGCCATGGGCAGGGACACCTTCCACTACCCCAGGTTGCTCCAAGCCCTGTCCAGCCTCTCCTGGAACACCCCAGGCTGGATCTGATGGCCTGGTTTGTACCTCACACACACACAACCACCAGTGGAGCCTGGAATTCCACCAGCAGATGGCAACAGGAAACTGGGAAGTGCTGAGGGAGCTCCAGAGGGGCTGGTTTGAGAAACTTCCTGAGAAGCGATGGATTTGCAAAGTGGCCATCCTTGGGGAAACCCTCTTTGATCAGAAATATCCACTGGCTAAATGTGCTGTCCAGTGGGCTCTGATTGCTGCCAGGAGAAGGAAAATAAATCCATGAAAAGTGAAGGAATTAGCACAGAGGTGTGTGAGGGGAATATCGGGTGGTGAGGTCATGGCAGTGGGAAATGGTAAAATGAGGATTGAGCTTTCTCCTCTCTCTTTCCAGAGAGGGGGGACAGTCCTTGATCCAGGGCTGCTGAATGGTCGGAATGGCCAGAATTCCATCTGGAGAGGGAAGGAAGTCAGCAGAGGCCGTGTGTGTGGGAAGGGATTGCTGGTTTGGCAGAATACAACTGAGCTATTAATTCACAGTTCTTTCCTGACCTCTTGGTCCACGGTGAAGAAATTTGTCTTGGAGTGGATTTCTCAGTGGGGCCTTAGAAGCAAAGTGTTCTCCTTACAGAAGGAAAAGTCTTAGAGGAAAAGCAAATAAATGACAGATTTCACCTGTGAGACACTGCCCTTCTTTTTCCCCTTCACTGCTGCCAGTGAGGTCAGCACTAACCCTTAATTTTTTGGGAATGCAGCCCTCTCCCAGCAGTTTTAGTGCCCTGCTTTTCCATTCCCCTCGGGGGAGCTCCAGCTGTCCCCCACGGTGGCAGGAGGGGGGAGCACACTCCAGGCTGTCCATGGATCCCTGTCTGTGCAATTCAGGAGCTGCCAGCCCAGATGGTGGATTTAAATTACTTGTCTCCAGGCAGGAATGAGCCTCTTGTCCCAGGAACCACCAGACAGGAATGCTGACAGTCCTTGTAATGTTTTTCCTCCTGAAAAATGGTTATTTCTGAGCTCGGTGCTGGGATGTTGCAGTGAAATCGAGGAGGATATTCCAGATTTATGGTTGTGTTGTTCCTGCTCTGAATGGGCTTGTTGGGAGTCGCTGCTGCTCGTGGCTCTCTCCTCAGGGATGCTCCAAGCAATAATAATTAACTCTAGGAAGGAAGATGTGCTTTCCACACACTAAATTGCTTCACTTCTTTAACTTGCTGGGAAAGTTTCACTCTCAGTCCTTTTGCCTGGAATTCCACAGGCAGTGCTTTTGGAAATTCCATTTCCTGTCCTTTGTCACAAGCTTAGAACTTTGCATCTCTCACATTTCTTTTGCTTTCCCTGGCTTTAGGAGGAGCCTAGCTAGCCAAGGTTATGAAGTGAGGGAGTCTCAGACAGAGACAGGAGTGAGCAAATGTGCCAAGCTTTACTGAAAAGCAGGAGTCTGGGGGGTGGGAATGATGAGGGGAGCAGCTTCCAAAGCCTGAGTGTTCCTTTTAGTGGGGACAGAACTGCTTTGGGGATGAAAACTTGGAGCAAAGCATCAGGATCCTGGCACCTCCAGCTCCAGGGAGATTTGGGAGTGGGGAGATTTGCCATGAAACAGCACGGCTGGGAAAGTGTGGAATTGCTGCTGTCCCTGGGACATTGTGTTCCAGAAATCCCCGCTCCGGGTTGTTCCTTCACTGGGATAATTCATGGATAACCCCATTTGTAGTCACCTAATGCCCCTCTCCTCCCTTTTCTCTGGGAGAAAGGATTGCTGTGAGCATAGACCAGTCCATCCTGCTTTTTTTTGACCCCCCTGTCTGTGCTCTCCCCTCAGACCTTGCAGCAGCAGGAATGCAAACTCCTCTACAGCCGTAAGGAAGGGCAGCGCCAGGAGAACAAGAACAAAAATAGATACAAAAACATTTTACCCTGTAAGTAGTGATCCTTCGTTGCTATTTCATGTTCCTCTGGTTTATTTTCCTCATTAATACAGGGTTAATGAAGCACCACTGGGCTTTGGCTTCTCTTTAATGATAATTGCCCCTCTTTATCAGGATTATCCCGCGATTTCCAATTTGGGTTCAAACATTTGCACTTTGTGGATATTTGTGATACTGTTTTTTATCTTCAACTTTCATTTAAAAGCCTCATACCCCTCAACTGTTACTCAACAGGCTGGAATGCTTCAATTTAAGGGGATTAATTTGGGGGACAAAACTGCAACGTGCAAATCCTGAGGCTTTGCCTTGCTGGTGTTTGAGTGTCCCTGTGTCCCTGAATTCCCAGGACATGGACATGTGTTGGTCCAGCTGGTCGTGGCCACTTTAAAGGAAAGAAAAGAGGCAATTTGGAATATTCTAATCACTAATTTACTAAGTTGGATAATTAATGAACATCCATTTTTGCAGTTGATCACACCAGGGTGGTTCTCCACGACGGTGATCCCAATGAACCCGTTTCAGATTATATCAATGCTAATATTATTATGGTGAGTGTATTCCCACCTGCCACCCCTTGGCTCCTCTTCCCTGAATCCAAGGGAATCTCGTTAAATTGTTGGTTTTTTCCCCCTCTAGCCCGAGTTTGAAACCAAGTGCAACAACTCAAAGCCAAAAAAAAGCTACATTGCAACCCAAGGCTGCCTGCAGAACACGGTGAATGATTTCTGGAGGATGGTGTTCCAGGAGAATTCCCGAGTTATTGTCATGACCACGAAAGAAGTGGAGAGAGGAAAGGTAAAGCCAGACTCCAGCTGGCCTTGGGAAAAGTCCTGGCATTTGAGTGCAAATAAGGACTAAACTGACTGGGATAAATGGATTTATAGCTGGAATCTGTGCCACCAGATTCCTTGGAGCTCTGGAAGGTGCTGAGTGTCCTTTTTTATTGGTGCCTGTGGGAATTGGGGATATTTTCCTGTCATATCAAGGCTCCCTTTCTAAGGATTGCCTGCTGAAGTTTTAGCTGCTGAATGTGAATCTCTGTAACTTACTCAGGGAAGGAGGCACTGGGATGGGAGATGTGGCCAAGCAGGAATTCCGGGTGCTTGTAGGGGAAAATTCCCTGCTCCTGGAGCAAAAGTCTTGCCATTTATTTTAGCTCATCAAGCCTGCATGGACCTCCCTAAAAAAGCAGAATTATGGGATTTTATTATTACAAGACTGAACGTAGAAATGTTGCTTCTTACCTGGGAACTGCTGCTGCAGGATTTAATGCTCTCAGAGGGGAATTTTCCCTGCAATGGTGAATCCCAAAAACCTCAGTTTGCCTTTGGAGTACAGGGATCCTGTCTTGCTGCCTGGCCTCTGGCAAACCTGGGCATATTTCAGTTTGTTTCTGGTTTCTAATGGCACAAGGCAGCAAAGAACAGGAATGGTTGAATGCTGATATCCTGGCAACAGCCACACACAGCTTCCTGGGGATTGTGTGGATTCACCTTTGGAATTTGCTTCTTCTGATCTTTTTGCTGTTTGATAAACACTTTCTATTCTCTCTCCTCTTCTTTTTAAGTTTCTCTGCTTCTTCCACACACCATTGTCCACCTTTTTCCCTTTTTCTGTGTTCCCATGATCTGTTTCTGATGGGAAAGCTGTTGCCTTTTCAGGGGAGCATCACTTGAGGGAAAAATGAAATTAAAACCTGAAGTTTTTCTGGAGTTGACTGATGATTGCAGGGGTTCCTCACCCCCAGGAACTTCGTGCGTGTGGACTGAAGACAAATAATAGAAGATTTTACAGGATTCTCTCCCTAACTGAGGTGTCAAAGCTGCCACTGGTGCTGTTTGTTGGAGCCATTGGACTTTGTCCTGTGGATCTTTTTTTAGTCTTTGTAAAGTTCTGCCACTTCATCACCCTGATAAAGGGACAGGATTTGTGTTTCCTTCCTGAGAATGCACTGAAGGAGGGAGAAACTCCCCCTTCCCAGTGATATTCTTTGTTTTGGAAGAGAAGAAAAAAACTCCGGGGTTGTTTTGGCAGAGTTGACTTGAATGCACCTTTCTTTCTTCAAGTTATTTATTATTTTTTAGGAACCTCCTGAATGGCCCCTGCTCCTCTGCAGTTTCTCCATTATTCTTCCCAAAGTTTGCTCAGCCCTTTTGCTGGAGAAAACACTTTAATACCTGATTAATTCACCAATGCTGCATTACTTATTCTTTCTTTACCCTTGATTGGTTTTTGATGCCTATTTCACTTTGTAAAAAATTGCAAATACCAGTTCTGATACCAAATCAAAGCTTTTTTATCTCAGGCCAAGCTGTTTGCAGGAAGGAGAGAACCCTTTGCAGCAGAGCTGCCTCCAAGAGCTCGTTGCCTGAGGAAGGGAGGAACTGTGGAACATCCCAGCCCTGCTCCGAGTCCTGGCTGTGCTTTAAAGTGCAGAAGCAGCAAATCCTTAGAAATTAAAAGAGTGGGGTTTTGGAGGTGGTTCAGCAACCCCTCCAGCAGAGTGAAGCTTATTTGAACATCACGTTGCTGTTCAGACCTGCTCTACCAACTGCTCAGACCTCTGCACTGAAAAAAACTGCAAATTATCTGTGCTGGCACCCCCCAAAATCCGTGCATTTGCTTCAGTTTCTCCCCTCGTGACAGGGAAAGAAGGGCAAAAATAGCAGGAAAGCATCTTGTTGCCCACGTGGGATGTGTTCAACCATCTTGCTCTGCCCTGGGCTGGCAGAAGGAGCTTCCCTGTGCTGTGTTCTCTCCTAAATATTCAGAATAACTGCAAATAGACCCTATTGCTCTGTAGGACTCGGTGTTTGCTCTGTGAGGCTGCTCTTACAACAATTCCTGCTTTGCTGCTGCATTCCCAGGAGTTGCTCTTTCCTAACCTGTCCCAGGAGCCAAATCCAAGTGCTGATAGGTGAATCCATTCCTCAGGGGATGGAATTTATCCCTGAGCAAAGAGAATCTGGATGGAGAGGCAGCACACGGAAACCTCTGCATTTTAGAAGCTACAGACCCCTGAGCTGCTCTTTGCAGGAGCCTGAACCCTCTTTGGTGATGGAATCAGAGCTGGGTCAGCCCTTCCTGCTCCAAGCCATGGAAAAGCAAGCATCCAAGTTTTATTTCTGCTGGAAATGTTTTATACCTTTGACCTTTACTTCTTTTGCAGCCTGCAGGGTCTGGGCTGTGGAACAGCCTATGGGGCTGAATTCTGTATTTTGAGACCCGGATCTGGGGGGGAGATATAAAAAATGGGATTTTAAGCTCCAGGTTTTGAAAATATCCAGGCACAAAATATCACAAAAGATGCTAAGAGGAGAAGTGGCCTGTACCTGTCTGAAATTATCCGGTGTTCGTTATGGAGAGGAGAAACTTCCCATTAAAATATTCTTTACCTCGTCAGCTGCTCGTCCTCTGCGGATTCTGAAATGAGAGCTTCAGAGTTGTGTTACCCAGTTTGCAAAGCAGCCTTTTTTTTCCTGCCTGACTACTCCTTTGTTGTTGTTGTTGGCTTTTTTTTTTAATTAATTTATAAATTTTGAAATCTTGCAGAGTAAGTGTGTCAAGTACTGGCCGGATGAATATTCCCTGAAGGAATACGGAGTGATGCGTGTCCGGAACGTGAAGGAGAGTGCAGCACACGATTACACCCTGAGAGAGCTGAAACTTTCCAAAGTTGGCCAGGTGAGCCCAAGAGTAACTCTGTGCTTTTGGTTCAGCTTGTGGATCACCAAAGGAAAAACAGCAGGAAGAGCCCATTTCCCTGGAATCAATAAAAGCATTCGGAGATTAATAAGTGGAGCCCTGGCTTTCCTTGAAGCTCCACGTTTAGTTCCATCCATCTTTCTCTTTGCCCTTGGGATAATTGAAGATTCTCCTACCTAAGCAGCTTTTGGCAGGAGAGGGAGGCAGTGCTGCAGAGCTTGGAGGGAATCTGGGAGGAGGGATAATGCTTTTAACTGAGGACACTTCAATCCCTCCCGTGAGGTTGGCTCCCTCTTGGAAATGGTTGCACGGAAAGGGGAAAGGAAAGGAAAGGAAAGGAAAGGAAAGGAAAGGAAAGGAAAGGAAAGGAAAGGAAAGGAAAAAGGAAAGGAAAGGAGAAAGGAAAGAGGAAAGGAAAGGGAAAAGGAAAGGTAAGGTTAGGTTGTGCGTGGGTCCACGGTGTGGAAAATTCACCGAAGGGAAGGGATAAAAAGGTGAGGAAACAGTGTGGAAATGGCACTTCCTGTTAGGGAACAGTTTGGATCAGGGAGGAGAAGCAAATCAGGGGATTTAGTGAGCGATGTGCCAGGCCAGGCAGGGCCCTGCCTCGTTCCCTCCTTCCAGAGCTGTGGGTGCTGTGCTCAGCTGGGATTTGGGATACGCCCCCTCCCCACCGACCTCAGCTGTGCCCCATAAATGCTTTTGGAGCTGGATTTTGACCTGAAGGGTTTTGTTTCCATGTCCTGGCCTCGTCCTCGCAGGGGAACACGGAGAGGACGGTGTGGCAGTACCACTTCCGAACCTGGCCCGACCACGGCGTGCCCAGCGACCCCGGGGGCGTCCTGGATTTCCTGGAGGAGGTGCACCACAAGCAGGAGAGCATTCCTGATGCGGGCCCTGTCGTGGTCCACTGCAGGTGAGGGATGGGCTGGGCTCCTCCTGCTGCTCCTGCTTTTGGCCCGGGGAGCTGAGACCTTAAAAAAAGGACAAATTTCCCTGGGAGCTGCTCAGAATTCCCTTTGTTTTCTGTCTGTACAATGTCACATTCCAGGTGGGTGGCACAGGGTCCCCTTGGGAAGGGATTTCAGAGTGTGAACTTCGTGTAAATGAGGATTTCTGCTGTTGGGTGAGAAGGTGGGACCAGTCCTGGCTGGAGAATTTCAAGTGCAGGATCATGGGAATTCCTGTGTCTCATCCCAACTGTGAGGGCTCTCTCGTTTTTGGCTGTTCTCAGCTTATAAATGAGATCCTTGCTTTTTAAGCAAGGAAATATTAAATCTGACCTTATGGGGGGTTTTTTTCTGATTGAGGGATATTTATAAGCACCAGTTTCTGTCCCTTCCTTGAGGTGTCTGCTCAGTTTTGGCTCTGTGGTTTGACTCTGGCTGTAATTTGGAAGCCCCTGGCTGTAATTTGGAAGCCTCCTGTCTGCTAATGCCAGACCCTTCCCTGGCCTGACGTTTTGCTGTGCATTCAGGAAGAGCAAAGCAATTAAATTCCCCTTTTTTTCCCTTCTTCCAGTGCTGGGATTGGGCGAACAGGAACTTTCATTGTCATTGATATCCTCATTGACATCATCCGAGAGAAAGGTACCGAAATTCCCCCTTTGCCTTCCCTGCCCATCCACGGACCCACCCCGGGAACGCTGCTGGAGGATTCCGGTGAGCTCTGCCCTCCCCGTGCTGATTTTCCTGCTCTTCCCATTGCCATGGCTGTCCCCAGGGGTGGACTGTGACATCGATGTCCCCAAGACCATCCAGATGGTGAGGTCCCAGCGCTCAGGGATGGTGCAGACGGAGGCCCAGTACAGGTTCATTTACATGGCAGTGCAGCACTACATCGAGACCCTCCAGCGCAGGATCGAGGAGGAGCAGGTGGGTGCACCCCAAATATCCAACGGGAACACGGCAGGATTCCAGCAGGGAGCAGAATTGGTGGGGAATTCTGGGGGGAATTGTGTTGTGGGAGGGCTGGGTGTGAGGGTGTGAGCGGTCTCCTATACTTCAGTTCATTATGCTTAAGAATTAATTAAATTATTAGATGGAATGCTCTCCTTAAATAGGTGGAATTCTCTCCCTACATTACTGGGTGGAATCCTCTCCCTAAGTTATGAGGTGGAATCCTCTCCTTAAAATACCAGGTGGAATCCTCTCCCTAAATTATCAGGTGGAATCCTCTTCTTAAAATATTGTATGGAATCCTCTCCCTAAATTATCAAGTGGAATCATCTCCTTAAATTACCAAGTGGAATCCTCTCTTTAAATTAGGTGGAATCCTCTCCTCACATTAAGTGGAATCCTCTCCTACCCTCCCCGTCCCCAGCCCTGCCCTCAGATCTCAAATTTCCTTCCTGTTATCAAATTTCCTGTGCAGGCAGAATAAAAGATAAGGGTCTGTTAATTAAAGCAGAACCTCGTGATCTCTGTGTTTTAAAGAGATTTCAAATCTTGTTCCCTGCATTCCTGAAAGGGGAGAATCAAATTCTGATGGCTCCAGTTCCAACCTTGAGTTTATTGGTAGGAAATCAATCGGTTGGAGTGGAAAATGAAAGGGTGAGCGTGATGCTCCAACAAGAAGCACTTCCAGGAGTGTGGTGGGATCAGAAATGTTTGGGAATGAGTGGTGACAGCCACCACGAGACCTTCCCCTGCCCCTCCCTGCTCAGGGAGTTGCTTGCACTCCAGGTCTGGGGGTTTTACAGCAGTTTCCTGGTTTGGTGATAAAGAGCTGATGTTTCCTCCCCATCCCTGCCACTCCCTGCCCTGACCTCGGGGCAGTTGGGATTTGTACCTTTTGCTTTCTATGCTAATTAGTCCGTGTTTTCACTCTTTTTAGTATCTTTTTCCCTTCTAGGGACCTTCCAACACGTATTGAGTTAGTTCCTCTTTCTCAGCTGGTTCCTGCAAAATGTCCTTGTGTCCCTTCCACAAATTCTGCATTCCCTGTGTCCACCAATCCGCCTTTCTCTCCCAGACTTTGTTGGGTGAAGCAAATCCAGGTTTGCTCAACAAAACTTTTCCCAAGCTGCGTTCCCACAAACAGCTCAGGACAGCTCTGCTGAACACTGGCTGAGAGTGGTTTGGGAATCCCCAGGAGCACCAGAGCGAGCTGAGCGNCTGCAAAATGTCCTTGTGGTCCCTTCCACAAATTCTGCGTTCCCTGTGTCCACCAATCCACCTTTCTCTCCCAGACTTTGCTGGGTGAAGCAAATCCAGGTTTGCTCAACAAAACTTTTCCCAAGCTGCGTTCCCACAAACAGCTCAGGACAGCTCTGCTGAACACTGGCTGAGAGTGGTTTGGGAATCCCCAGGAGCACCAGAGCGAGCTGAGCGAGTTCTGTGTGCTTCAGGAGAGCACCTGGGAAAAGCTTCAATCCTAGGAACGTTCTTAATGGGAATTCAGGAGCCAGAACTCCCCGGAGGCTCCGCCAGCCTCTGCTGTGAGATTGGGTCAGGCCTCAGGACTTGCTGGAGCATTAAAAAACCCCAAATAAACCCACAGCCCCCTCTCCATACCCCGATTCCCTGCAAAACTTTAATTCCTGTGTTGTAGGTTTCAGTGTTTTCAGGTATTTTGAACACCTGGAAAAAAAGGAAAAATCCCTATCCCGTTTCTTTCCCAGAGTAGTTCCCTGGCAGGATCTGGAGCTGGGTGCCAGCACAATTGGCTGCAGCCTGGAGCATATGTGCAGAATCCAAATAACAGCTTGGCTGCTTTTTATATCAAACCTAATGGGCTCAGATATTATTTTATTAGAGCTCCTGCAAACAACGGGGTCACTTTGTTGGCCCCAGCTCCAAGCTGGAAATCAGGGCAGTGGGGAGCCCAGTGGCTGCTCAAGAATGAAGTGGGGAGTTTGCTGCCAAGGAAATGAGGATGGAGTACGTTCAGAGGGGTGGGTGTGTGCTGCTGGAGATGGTGGGGTGGGGGAAAATGGGGATTTTCAGGTTTTGTCTCACTGATAGCCCCAGCTGTCTGCCTCTGTAGGGTTTGGTTTGGAATTGTTTTCCTTGGAAGCAGGGAATTGTTGCTGCAGGATGTGTGTGGATCCTGGGGAGCACACGGCGGGGGAATGTCAGTGAGGGGGGAGCAGGATCTGAGAGGTTGTGGATAAAGGAATAAATTCTCCTTTCTGGGGAACCCCTGCGCCCTAAAATCTGTCACCAGAGACAGGGAGGGTTCTTAAGGCATTTCCTACATTAAATTCCAGCAACTCACTTTGGGGTTCTGGCAGATGAAGCAACAAAGAGAAACATCTCAGCTTTAGGTGTGCTCAGGGCTGTGTTCCCTGCAGAACTGAGCTCTTCCCTCACAGACAAACCTAAAAACACCCGTGGTTATCTCCTCTTGGACTTGCTGCACTGTCTCCGTGATTGTTTGCTGGGATTAACCCCAAACCTGGCTTTTTGTGGTGTGTTTTGCTTCACAGAAGAGCAAGAGGAAAGGTCACGAGTACACAAACATTAAATATTCGTTATCGGACCAGACGAGCGGGGATCAGAGCCCTCTCCCCCCCTGCACCCCAACCCCAACGTGTCCTGAGTAAGTTCAGTCCTGCTCTCAGTTTTGAGCTGTTCTGTCTCACCTTCAGAGACCTCAAATTCGACTGAGTTACCCCAGAACCTGCCCTGTTGCTCTGGGCTGTGCTCTGAAAATAAATCCAGTAAAATAAATAGTCCTGAATTGTGTGCTGTGTACAAAGGATTTCTGAGTTTTGTCTCAGATGAGGTTGCTGGGACTCTAAATCCTGATTTCATTTCAGAATGAGAGAAGATAGTGCTAGAGTATACGAAAACGTGGGGCTGATGCAGCAGCAGAAGAGTTTCAGATGAGAAGATGTTCAGAGCCTTCCAGGTGTGTATGGCCAGGGGAGGGGCTGTGTCCAGCCTGACTTGGGACAAAATGTACCCAGAAATGCCCAAAATGCTTGGAGTTTATACCCCTCAGGGTGCCTGAGTTCCAAAAGTTAATTTTCATTTAATTTTAATGACACCTGTACACAATCTCACCTTCTCCTGCCAAAGCACCTACACAGTTTCTAAGCCAGGGTTGAGGTTTTAGGCTGAGTTTAAGCTTTATTGAGCCCAAACTGAGCTCTTCTGTACAACACCTGATTAAGAAAGGACCTCTGGGTTTTCTCCTAAATAATTCTTCATTTTTTTTCCTTTCCCAGACATGAAAATGGTTTCTAAAAAGGTCAAGAAAGAGATGGAAGAAGCTTCACGTGACCAGTGAGCTCTGAGGGCTTGGTACCTTTTTATTTACGGTTTTAATCCTTCAGTAGGCAAAACTTCAGAGCATCTAAAGATTGTTTTTATCTCTTCTCTCCAATTTCCAATTGCTCGTTTTCCAAATAAAAGGAAATCCTTTCTACAAGGTAGACAATTACTTTGTAGAGGCAGTTTTGAATCCTGCAAAAACTGTTGGACTGTCATCCATTTGGGTTTTTTTTTTTAATAGTATTTTGGTTTCACAGTATGGCTGTTAGTGGGGTTTTTTTTCCTTATTTGAGCAGTTGTGGGGTTTTTTGGGGGGGCAGTGGGTGGGGGAGTGGGTGGTGGGAGAGCAATGCCACGGAGAAATCCGTGACACTAAAATGTCAAATGCTGATGGGAACAATGTGGATTGTTGGGAAACAGTGGATCACCAGCGTGGCTAGAACCAAGTGCACGATCCAATTAGTCCTGATACATTTCAAACTCAGACTGAGCTTCCTGGGGTGAGCAGTTCTTGAGATGAAGGTGCTTTCTTGTGATAATTGGTGGCTTTGATTCTAATTTTGCTGCGTGGCTGGATGGGCTATTTTGGGGGAATTTATGCAAAGTTGCTGTTACATCAAACAAAGTTTTTTTTCCGTGATCTCTGCCCAGAATAGGAATTCCCTGTGTCCTTCAGGAGCCTCAGTGACCTGGGGCTGGTTTGTGAGGACGCTCTGTGGTGACTTTGTGCTCAATTAAATGAGACTGAACTGGCAGAATTCAGGTGTCAATTCAGAAGTCGCAGGATGCTAAAACCAGTGAGACCAGGAACCCGCTGCTGGTGTCAGGGAACTTTCCCCTCCTTGTGCTGGGGAGGTGGAAGCTGTGGAGGAGCCTCCTGGGTTTTTAGGAAGGCTCTGTGCTGGTGGGGAAGGAGGGATCCCGGGATTCCTCGTGGGACAGGGAGCAGCGAGGCCACACCAGGAGCACTGTCCCACCCCAAAGTGCCTTTGGGAGCTGCCTGGACCTTCCTGTCCCCATCCCAGGAAAAATTATCTGCAGCCACTTGTGGCTGTCAGGGAGACAAAGCCTCTTCCAGAGCCTCCCCAAGGAAGATCTGGTGAGCTGCCACTGAATTCCTTCCCTTGGCCTGGGATTCCTTCTGGTGGCCCGGACCAGCCGCTCCCCCTGGAGCCGTGGGTGGCAGGGCCAGGCCCGAGGAGTGGGGCCTGGTGTGTCCCCAGCACCTTGTCCCTGGTTTTGGGGACGTTCTGTGACTTCAGGGGTGTTCGGGACTGATTCCCACCCTCACACAGGACGCCTGAGCTGGGTGTGCAGGGCACAGGGCTGCTGGAATGGGGTTATTGGCCTTCCTGGTGGGATTCTGCTGGAGCCTGGAATGTAATTGCTGCAGCTTTGGGAGAGGTGAAGGGGGAGATTCCATTCCCTGGTCCTCGGAGTGCTTTGCAAAATCCCAGTATTTGAGCAGTTTTGAACTGAGTGAAGGTGCTTTGTTAAAGTTAAGCAGGATTTTGTTCCTTGGCCTCTTGTCCTTTTTGGGGGCTCTGGGATTTGATTTTTTGGAACTCCTGTCACCAGCACACCGCAAATGTGTTTGACTCTCACAGCCTTATGCTCTGGCCCTAAATCCTTGTGCCCTTCCTAGACTGGAATAGATGGTGAGGGGAGAGAAATGTGATTTGGCAGTGAAATTCCTGTTCTCCATCCCCTGCCCTCCTGTCCCTATTCCCAGCTCCCTCCTGCTGAACAGGGATCTCTTGGAAGCGCTGGGATTTGCATGGAGCAATTAAATATTTGCCTCAAACTCTGTGCAGAGACAAATTCTGCACTTCAGAGGTTGGAGCAAGGTGGGGACACACCCAGAGGGGGTTTGGAGCTGCTCTGCTCCAAACTGGGAAGTCATGGGGAGGGAAAGTCAGGAGAAAGGAGGGAAGGATCCTGAGGGAATCTCAGCTCTCTGCACTCAGCTCACGTGAAGTGTCTTAAACGCTGGCCCTGTGGAAGCAGCAATCAGCCCAGGGCCAGCACAGCGTTGCCTCCTGACCTCGTTCAGAACCTGCTTCTGTAGGGTTTTGTTTGGAATTGTTTTCCTTGGAAGCAGGGAGTTGTTGCTGCAGGATGTGTGTGGATCCTGGGGAGCACACAGCGGGGGAATGTCAGAGAGGGGGGAGCAGGATCTGAGAGGTTGTGGATAAAGGAATAAATTCTCCTTTCTGAACCTGTGGTGGGCACCAAAGTGGAGCCCCTGCGCCCTAAAATCTGTCACCAGAGTCAGGGAGGGTTCTTAAGGCGTTTCCTACATTACTTCCAGCAACTCACTCTGGGGTTCTGACGGATGAAGCAATGAAGAGAAACATCCTGTGGTTCAGGGGGGATCAGTGAATGTGGGGTTCAGACATTCCCAGGTTTAGGGAATTCAGCTGGAAGCGGTGCTGGCTGAGCTTGTTCTGGAGCAGGGATGGGAAAGGGATGCAGGGCTCCAGGGTTCTCTTGGAGAAGCCTTTGTACCACGAGGGAAATTCACCCCAAATCCCCAGGCACAAGGATTGATGCCAGCGTGAATCTGCTGCAGACTTCATTTACTGAATGTTTTAGAGATAAACTTTAATTTCAGCTAATTCCTGTTAGGCCTGATTGGTTCTATTAATCCTGACCAAACTTCCCTTTTTTTCCTCCTAAAAGAAGTGTTTTGAGACACGATTAACCAGGACACAGCTAACAAAAGTATCCAACCTGTTCCCTTCTTGCGTTGTAGGGCTGAGGAAATTCCCAGCTGGGACTAAGATGTGTTGTCAGGGTTTCATTTTCTACCCATAACTCCATTATTTCAAATTAATTGTTCATTTCTCCCTTTTCAATAGTGAAAGGTAATGAATAATTTCAAGCCTGTTTATTTATGACATTACTGTGATTTCTTTTTTTTTTATTGCAGTACTAAAGACTAATGAAAAAGGATCTTATTAGGTGGAATAGGCCTTGCATTTATTTTTTTTTTGTTTTCCTGCAATGTATGAAGTATTGTACCAGAGTATTAAATGAAATGTAATATTTTATTGCAAAGTTTCTATCCTTTAAAAGGAATACATTTAGGATGTCATCAATTTGATGTGAATCATGTAAATGTTGAGAAATGAGCTGTTTATTCTACATCTGGTGTTTCAAAAAGATTTCACCTCTTGCCTTTTGCCCACAGTCTGTAGCCCATTTACAGTTGTCAAAATGTGACATTAAATAATAGCTCCTGTATAGAAATAGTGGTGGTTGTCCATTGTTTTCTGGGCTGGTATTTATGGGGTTTAATTCCATTGCAGTGGGGTTGTTTTTTTCTTATTGCTGCCAAGCTGTGTTATGAGGAATGAACCTTATCTGTAAACAGCAGGAATTCCATTAAAAAAAAAAAGGGAAAAAAAGACATTCAAAAAAGGAAAAACAAACAAACAAACAAAAGAAATAAAAATCGTTTTCTTACCATGGTTTGTCAGTCCCTGTGTTCTCCAGCTGCAGGCACCAAGGATGGGAGAGTGGCAAGGAATTCTTCCCTCTGAGGGTGGGGAGGGGCTGGGATGGAATTCCCAGAGAAGCTGTGTCTGCTGCTGGATCCTTGGAAGTGTCCAAGGCCAGGTTGGACAGGGCTTGGAGCAGCCTGGGGCAGTGGCAGGGGGTGGAACTGGATGATCCTTAAGCTCCCTTCCAACCCAAACCACTCCAGGATTCTGTGATTCCGTGCTCAAAGCTGGAAGGGGCTTGACCTCTCCTTTCATGTCTGAGCAGTTTTCACTGGGAAGGAAGGACAATCCTGTTCTTTTCTCTCCACATCCCCCTCGGCCACAGCCAGCTCTGCTGGGGTGAGGGAGAGAAGCGGCTGCTCCCACTCCTGCTGCTCCTTCCTTCCGTCTTCCAGCTCTTGCTCCGTTTGTTTTTGGGGCTCTGCTCTTTCCGAGGTCCTTTAATGCCGGCCCCGTGCAGGGGCTCCCAGGAGGGGTCGGTGCTCTGAGCAGGAGCTGGATTCTATCCCGGGCTCCTCTGCCAGCTGCTCCTCCTGCCACTCTTCAGAAGCTCCTGGCATTCCTGATTCCCTCCCGCTTGGAGCCAGGCACTTCCCAAAATGTCGCGTTCTCTGGGACAGAGCAGAGGAACTAATGCCTGCCCTGAGGTTTTCCATAGCTCAGGTCCATCCATACTGGTTTTTCCTTCTCAAATCCGTTGGGAATGTTCCCACCAGGGATGTCCTCGCTGTTGTTGATCCCAGAAATCAGCCTGTGTGAGGGGGGTTGAATTCCAGGAAGGTCCCACTGAGTGCTGCCTCTCCCCCGATCCCACTTTCGGAGCCGAGCGTTACAAACAGAGCTGGAACCTTCCAGGGAATAAATCAGCTCAACCCGAGCAGTGCTGGTTGAACAGCAGCAGAATCTGGAGTAAAACAAGCTTTAATCTCAAGCCAAAGGCACATCCCGGAGATAATCCAGGGAAATGGCAGGAAGGAGGCCGGGCCCGGGGTCAGCAGCGGGATCCGAACGAGGCCGGGAGCTTTGGGAGCAGCAGCTCGGCTCTAAGGAGATTATCCCACGGAGGAAGATGGATTTATTTGTTTTTATGAACGCATCCAACAGTTTGCATCCATCCCTGGGTGTTTTTATAATCCCTGTCGGGGCTGAGGAGTGAGGGAGTGAGGGAGGGGAAAAGGCAAGGAGGGGAGGGAGGAACTGTTCCAATCTGAGAACTTTGACGAAGACTGAAAGTGACGGTGCTGGGGGGACTCTTGGTGGCTCCTGGCTTTGACTCCTGCTTGGGGGTGACTCTTCCAGCCCCTCCTACTTCGGGGTGATGCTTCCAGCCCTTCCTGCTCTGTGGTGACACTTCCAGCCCCTCCCGCTGCTCCCAGCTCTCCGTGTTTCCCACGTAGGTGAGTATAAATCCATTTATTCTCGTGGCGCTCTCAGTGTTTGTACGAATGGAGGTGATCAGATATTGCTCAAGGACAAGTTTCTTATCTCCCTAAGCCCTTGAAACTTTGGCTGACTGTTCTCCAGGATGAATTCCTGAGCACTTTGGGCTGGGGGAATTCTGAGTCGTGTGGCTGCTCTCCCAAACGGGGCTGGAAAAGGGAAGGTGTCCTTCAATCCACGTCTTTGCTGTGTCCTGAGGAATTGTTTTTCCAGCCCAACTCTCTTGGCAGAGCTGGTGCAAACAAGGTTCTGTTTTCAGGGTGGCAATTCCTGTTTCATGTCCCTGGTGGTACCTTTGGAGCCTTTTCCTTGGGATCACCCCAGAGCTCAGCACGTGGCTCCTGCGCCTCAGCTCCCGGAAATCTCCCTCTGCCTTGAACAGGGGCCTGAGGCTCGAGTGTGTCTCGATTTTTTCCCTTTGTCTGTGGTAAATCTTGGGAAGGATACCTTCAAAGCATCCTTAATATGCTGCTCTCTTCCTGTTTTCCCCACGGAGCCAGGCAGCAGAACAATCCCGAGATCAAAACGTTGGATTTGAAAAATCCCAGCTCTCCCAAGGAATGCCTCGAGTGCTGGAAGGGCTGTGACATTTTTAGCACATCTCGTCTTGACAACTCCCTGCTTTTTGTGTGTGCAGGTTTGCTCCTGATGGAGGAAAAATCTTTGGATTCTTCTGCTTTTCCCAGTCTCCTTTTCTGTGTCATTGGGAATGGGAGGGACTCCCTCGTCTCTCTTGTGCTGGGAAGGGCTGTGATTCCTTCTGCTCTTTTTATTTAACATTGTTGTGTCTGGGCTGGAGTTTAGGATTGCTTTCCTGGCTGGAATTTTTGATTTGATGGCAGTCCCGTGGATATTTTCGGCTGTGGATGGCACTTGAGGGATACAAAGTGGAGAGAGAAATACAGACCAGTGGTGGCTTTTCCAAATTCCTTGATCCTGCTGATCTTTGTGCATTTGAGATTCTGGATCTGTGGAGTGGGTGGTGGGATGGGTGTGGGATGTGCTCCTGTCCTCCAGGCTCCCAAACCCTCCAGCCCATCAGAAATTCGGGATATTGCACGTGGATTCCCATTCCTCTGAGCTCAGGGAAGGCAGCACTCGGAGCATCCCTGCTGGATCTCTGCCATTCCCAGGGTCCTGCCCTCGCCTCCTTCCCAGCTCCGTGCTCCGGAGGCTGTCGCTGTCCCTAATAAAGAGATTGGACTAAACCCTGCCTGGAATCAATCCCTGAGGATTCTCCCACGAGGATCTGCTGGAAGTTATTGATCCACAGCAGCCCATAATTGTCCAAATCAGCGGCAGCTGCAGGAATTCCCATTCTCTTTGGTCCATTTCCCAGGCCGAGATCCACCCAGGAACACCAGTCTGGGAAACTGCTCCTGGAATTCAGCAGAGTCAGTCCAAGGGCCTTGAGTGGTGACTCCCATGGCAGGGATGATGCTTTGGAGAGGATTCCAGACTGATTGGGCTTGGAGAGGACCTTACAGCTCATCCTGTTCCAACCCCTGCCAGTTCCACTATCCCAGGCTGCTCCAAGCCCCGTCCAACCTGGCCTTGGACACTTCCAGGGATCAGCTTCTCTGAGCACCCTGTGCCAGGGCCTCTCCACCCTCACAGGGTGGGACATTCCCAAAATCCCACCTAAACCCACTCTCTTTACCCCAGTGGGCGCCACAAGAACCCGAGTGAGACATCCAGGTGCAGTTCCCAGGGCTGGATTTCCAAACCCACTCCCTCGGGAGCTCCAGTTCTGGAACAAAGGAGGTTATTTTGGGCTCTGGTGCCATCAGCCCCAAGCATCACCCACAGACTCCAGGGGAGCTTCCAGCAGCATTTCCCAAACCATCCCTATGCCAAGATCCCATTCCTTTGCACCACAGCCTCGCTCTTACAGGTTTGGTGTTATTTAGTTGTGCTTTAAACGTGCAAAAATCGCCGTGAGTCCGCGTTTCCCGTCCCTGCCCTCCCCTTCCCGCCTCCCCCGTGGCTGCGGGTTGCGTTGTCCCGGCGTTTTCCCGGGATTTAGCAGCGCTGCCCAGGCACAGAGCTCCTCAGGCCGGGGCTGATCCGTGCCGGAGCTGTTTTATCTCTATTAATAGCGATTTCCTCACCGAGGATTTTTCTGCTTCCGCGCACTTAGGGGAGGTTGCTTTCAAATTCTCTCCCCATCGCTCCCGATAAGCGGTGTGTCAGCTCCGGGATAAATAGGCAGGATGGGGGAAAGGCGTTGCCATGGCAACGCAGGGATTTCGGTGCTTGGTATCCATGGCGATTGTTGCTAAATTCTGAGGGGTTTAAAAAACGCTTTTTTGGGTTTCTTTTTTTTGGGTGGGGGGAACATAACGGGTGCGCTGCTGCCTGCGGGGCCGGCGGCGCCGGCAGCACACGCGGGGGTGTGGCCGCACACGTGCCGGCGCCTGCTTCCCGCAGGGAATTCTGCAGGAATGAGCAAGGACGGCGAGTTTATTTTAAGGCCCTCTGGATGCTGTGTCATGTGGCATCGCCAGCCCTGTCCCAACCTGCCTGCGCCGGGGATCCTTCCCCGCTGAGGATCCGACCCCTTGGGAGGGGCTGGGAGAGTGTTTGGGAGGCTGGGAAGGGCACCCAGGGCCGCCTCGGTGGGGTTGTGGTGATGGGAGCGCCTCGGGATGGCCAAAGGGTTGGGAATGGTGGTAAAAGGTGCCCTGGGATGCCCGTCCTGGTGTGGAATGGGGCTTTCCCAGCACAGCGCTTATCCCTGGGCTCTCAGAGCCTTTGGAACCCCTCTCCTCAAGGAATGGCCCGGTTGGAAGCTGCCCTGTGAGGCAGGAGGGTGCTCCTGATCCCGTGGAACGGAGCAGGGGTGGGAATGGCAGCCTGATCCTCCCCGGGGTCGGTTTTGCACTGGGAGAAATCGGGAAAAATCCTTTTTCCGCAGGACTTGGGGCAGTGGGAGCTGGAGGGGAGCCCGGGAGCAGCCGGAGCCGGTGCCGCTCCCAGCGCTGCGCTGCGGTTGGAAGCAGAGCAGGAGCAGCTGCTGCTCCCCTCGTTGTCCATCCCAGCCCGGCAGGGGCTGAAAGCTCCCGCAGCGAGCGCCAATGAAACACCTCTCCCGAAGGATCCCGGCCCGGCCAGGAATGGGGTTTTACGAGCAGAGATGGGCAGAGTCAGAAACTCTTCCTCAGGGACCCAGCTGGTGCTGGCTTGGTTTTCCTTTTGGATCTCCGGGATGCAAATATTTACCCTGCTCGCTTGGAAAAGCTCCGTGTGACTGGAACAAGGGCCAGGGCAGGGAAGGTCCCCCTGGCTCTGCCCACCAGCCCAGATTCCCAGGCAGAGCCTCAAACCTCCCTGTCCTGGCTCCGAGCAGTGTCCTGAGCACACCTTGGGAACAAACCCACCTTATTTTGGGAAGAGCAGCTGGTGAGAGTGTCCAAGTCACAGGGATGAGTTTGGTTTAATAAGTGCAAGGCTCTTAAATCTCATCCAGTCCCACCCCTGCCATGGGCAGGGACACCTTCCACTATCGCAGGCTGCTTCAAACCCTGTCCAACCTGGCCTTGGAAAATTCCAGGGATCCAGGTGCAGCCACAGTTTCTCTGTGAAATTCCTGTGCCAAGGCCTCCCCACCCTCACAGGGAAGGATTCCTTCCCAGTATCCCATCCCATTCCATCCCCTCTCTTTTGGTTTGAAGCCATTCCCCCTTGTCCCATCACTCCAGTCCCTGATGAAATTCCCTCTCCAGCTCCCTCATAGCCCCTTCGGGTACCAGAAATTGCTGTGAGGTCTCCACACAACCTTCCCTTCTCCAGAAGCTTTTACCTCTGGAGATTTTGCTTTGCTTTCCAGCGTGGTCGTGCCAGGGATTACAATTCCTGCTGATGCTTGGGTTGGGATTTGATGCCCTGCCTCCCTCCCAGCTCCTTTGCTGCATTTCTCACCCCAAATCTCTCTCTGTCTGGGGGGGAGTTGAGGGCGTCCTGCGCTGACCCCACCCTGGATCACTCCCAGCTCCGTGGCTTCCCTTGGAGCTGGCAGGCGATGAGACACCAGGGATGAATTCCGTGCCTGAACAAAACCCACTGAGCCTCGCTGGACCCCGTTAGTGCCGCCTCGGTGACGCCGCTGGTGTCACTCCAGGGGCAGCCGTCACCCAGGGCCGTGTTCCCCACCTGGAGAGACCGAATCCCTTCGTGCTCCCGATGGAATCGTGACCTTGGCTTCCCGTCTCTCGGTTCCGAGTGAAAGGATCCGTCGTGTTCCCGGGATGGATGGCTGAGCCTGGCTCATGCCGGTGGGAGAACTCACAGATCTCCAGCCTTTCCCCTGGCAGAGCTGCTTTTCCTCGGGAATCCATCTGCTCCAGCACACGCTGGGCGTCACCAGGGGCTGACAAACGCAGCCCGCGCTGCTGATCAGCGCGGTGGGCTCGGGAGAGGAGCTCTGGACGAGCTGATCCGCACAATTCCCTTTCCGAGCTCCCAGCCGTGACAAAACGCCGCTGTCCGGGCTGTCACCGGCATAATTGGTTGGCAATACAAATCAGGAAAGCGGCTTCCCCCCTGGAATTTTCTCCTGACACTTGATTTAATTCCTCCTGACATCCCGGCCCTTGCCTCGCCCTCCGCAGCCCCATCTGCGTGCTGCGAGTAGGGACCAACAGGTTACTCGAGGAGTAAAGTGGTTGTCAGTGGTTGTCAGCAAAGGGAAAAATCCCTCTTGGAGGAGGCTAAAAGTTGGGAGGAAGCAGCTCAAACTGGTGGGCACGAGGGGAGGGGGCTCTGCTGTCCGTGGGATAGGATGGATGGGATGGGGCCAGAAGGAAAAGGGGTTGGGTGGTTGTTTCATCCGGCCGTGCTCGGTGTCCCGGTGCTTTCAGCATTCCCGGAACAAGGCACGGAGCGGGCACGGTGCTCTCTGCACCCCGCACATTCCCTGCGATCCTCCCGGCACGCCCTTGGAGTGGTCCTGGGGGGCCCCTGAGGCAGAGAGGGTGAGGATGGGGATGGGATCAGCTCCTTTCCCGGATTAAATCCTGTATGGCTGCAGTGCCCTGCACCAGCACATCCAAGGGCTGGGAATGTGCCGCGGTGCTGCCGGGAAAGGGTTGGATTCCTGGACTTTTAACGAGCTTTGTGGAAGGCCCTGGACACCCTGGGGTCTCTGGGGGGCAGGAGAACACCTGGAGCCCCCCAGTCCCTCCTGACCCCTCTAGTTTGGCATGTTGGGATTTCCAGGAGCATTCCCAGCTGGTGCTGGGATCTGCTGCTCCGGTGGGTCCCAGGCTCCCTCCACCCCTCCCACAGACGGGTAATTAGTGCCAGGGTGGGATCCTGTTAATTGCAGCCATCGTCACGTTTGGATTTCTGGGATAATCGCTGATACCCGGTGTTTTCCCGCCTGATCACAGGAATTAAGCTCCTCCGAGGGGAGCAGAGCTCATCCCTGCATTCTCCGGGAGAGATCCTGCTGGGATCCCTCTCCGTGGGTGCTGCTGGATGGGAATTCCCTGCAGTGTGTCCCCTCCGCGCATTTATCCGGCAAATCCTCGGGAAGCTCAGGCTGTGCTGCTTCGCCTCGGAACCAGCAAAGCCGCCGCCAGCGATCCGTGGTTTTGGGAAGAGCTTGGATCCACGGGTCACTGCAGCTGGATGTGCATCCCTGGGTGTCCTCCCGAGGGCTGAGTCACCTCTGGAGGCTTCATCCGACCTTGTCACACCCTGGCTGCGGAGCCTCCGTGTCCCCGAGCACCAGACCTGACGTGATCCGTCCTTCGCGCTCCTCTCTCCCGCTTTTCCCTGGAGGAGGGGCAGCGGGGGAGGGCACGGGTAGCCACAGCCTGGAGATGAACCGGAAGATCCCGTGTGAGTGTAGGACTCTCCAGGGAGGTGCGATGGCAGCGTTTGGGCTCTGCCGGAGGCCGGCTGTGGTTTGGGAACGCGGTGGGAAGGAGATGTGCTCCCGAGCCACCGGGAGATGCCGGCACTGACCGAATTGTCGATAGGCACAGATCAATCTCGGCTTGGGAGAGGTCTCTGGAGCAGAAATGGGTGGCAGGGAGGAGGGGAGAACAGGGATGCACCGCCACGGGAATGCCGGAGCGTCCCTGTGCTCCCTGACCTTGCACACCCAAGGTGCAGCGGAGCTCTCAGGATAAATTCCCTGTCCTGTCACGGCTCCGGGAGACAGGAATGCTGACGAGCCCGCGCTGCTCCGCACAGAGGTGACATTGCGGCAGCGCCCGGCTCGGGGTGGCTCCTTCTGTCCCCTGATCCCTGGCGGAGGCGCGGGAGCACGGGCTGGATGTCGCGGGCCCGCAGCCGTGGGAAGCGGGGATTTTTCCGCTCGCCCTGCGGGGACGTGAGGGGTTTGCAGAGCAGGAAGGAGCCTGCGCCTGCCACAAGCACGGAGCTGCTGCCTTTGCTCCCCGCGCTGCTCTTCCCACTCCCCTTTCAGGAATCCTGGCTCTGGGATCCTCCTCGCACTTGATCCCTGTTTCCCAGGGGGTGGCATTGGCAGCATCTCTGCCCCTGTGCCGATGCCGCCCTCATCCCAGCCTGGATCCATCCCAATTCCCAGCTCTTCCCTCCTCGCACTGTCCTAATAAG
>VYXC01001709.1:109685-121066 GCA_013397175.1 Platysteira castanea | reverse complement strand
GTTCCTACTGGAAGCTGTCCCTGCCCATGACGGGCCTTGGAACCCGGTGCTCTCTGAGGTCCCTCCCAAGCCAACCCACCCTGTGATCCCACGGTTCAGCGATCCCAGCTGGGGTTCCCGGGATGAGCCCTTGAGCTCAGCTCCTTGCCCGGCTGCCGCCGCTGTCCGGGTGATGGGGAATGTCCATTCCACCCACCGGAGCCATCCCAGCTCCCGCAGCTCCAGCCGAGCTCATCCCTGCCCGAGGAATGCTCAAACCCAGCAGCGGCCCCTCGTCCCCTCCGCGTCCCAGCCTTTCCCGGCACCATCCCGGCGCTGCCGCTGTCCCTCCCGGGGAACACCGGGAAGCGAGGCAGGAATTCTTCCCGCTGCTGGAGGGGATTTCTCCATGTGCCTGGCGGGAGAGAGCGGCGGTGCTGCCGAGGGAAGGGAGGGATCGCTGCGTCACCCCCTTGATTTACTCGATCCCTGCTCCCGCTGCAGTGCGGAGCAGACGGAGCCGCTCCGTCCTTTGCCTCCGGGGCTGTGCGGAATTCCTTTATTATCCCCCCCACAAACCTTTATTATCCCCCCCACCCAGCTCTTAAATCCTTCGGAGCTGGAGAAGCTTCAGTGAATTTTAAATAAGCTCTGGGAGCTGCGCATTAAAACCTAATGAGCCAGAATATCAATTATCCCGATGGAAATGAGGAGTGGCTCCAGGGGAAGGAAATGGTGGCGTTAGGTTGGGGCTGCCGGCGAGAGACCGGGACCCGCCGAGTGAGGAATTAAATGGATGGGGGCGGAATTAAATCCAATTCCTTCATTTTCCCACCAGCAGGGTCAGGGATGCGCAGGAGGAGCTGGAACAGTTAAACCCTGACGGGGAGAGAGGGAGCTGGAAGTTCAGAGAGGAGTAAAAAGCTGGATTAGCTGGACATGCCGAGCTCTCCGGTCCCTTGGGAAGCCGAGGATGTCGCTGAGCATCACCCTGCTCCCAAAATTCCCTCCCTGCCTCATTTTCGGCCACCTCAGCCCGTGCCAGTGGCTGTGACTCAGAGAGGATCTGGCTGGGTCTCTGTCCTGCAGGTGAATGCACCAAAATCCTGCCCTGAAGTCCCCATCAGCTCTGATTAGGGAGCAAGAGGTGCCAACTTTCCTTGCGAGGGCCCTGCCCGGTGCCAGATCCTTTGGGATTATTGATGTTCTCTTTGTCCTGGGAGTTTGGGAGCTCAGGAACGTTTCACCCCCGAAATTTCAGCCGCCCTCTCTGCTCCGAGCTCGGTTTTCTCTCAATTCATGTGCTGCTGGTTTCGCTCCCGGAGTAATTAGACCCCAAAATGTCAAAGCAGGGGCTCATTGACCACAAGCTCCACGTGGCACTGCTGGATCCAGCCCTGGCTCTGGAAAATCCTCTGGTTTGGAGGTCACCAGGCACTGTTCGGATGAATTGGTGACAGTTCTGGGAAGGAAACCTCTTTATCAGCCAGTTTTGGTAGCACGGGGCTGAATCCCTGTGAGAGGGAAGCTCCGGGTGACTGAGTTGAATCCCCAGGCTTGGCTCAGCAGGGAGGGATGTGCTCCAGGATCCGGGACATCCTGGATAACACCGGGATATCCCTGCTCCAGCTGCACCCCTCGGTCCTTCCTTGGTGCTGGATCCCTGTGGGATCTGTTCCGTGGATGCAGGAGTCGTTTCTGGAGTTGTCCCACCCCGGGCTGCCAGGGGAAGGTGGGATGTCTCCAGAGCCATGTGGATTCCTGCCAGTTCGAGGAGAGGAACAGAGCGTCCCTGTCATGGGAAAATCCCTCGGGAAGAGCTTTGGCACCTCCAGCAGCACCTGCCTTGGCTGTCATCACCCCTGCGCTGTTCCAGCCACTGGGTGGACGGGAGGAGCATCCTCAGCTCCCGGAGATGCCCCAGCAGGGCCCTGCCGCCCTCTCCAGGGGAATTCCAGGCATTGGCACCACCAGGAATGGGGCCAGGCATTCCAGCGCCTTCAAGCCTTTCCCAGCCTGGAATGTGTTGCCAGAGGATCCACTCAGCACCCCCTTCCCATGGGGAGGAAAGTCGGTGGGACCACAGGTTCTCCCAGGAAAACCCCAAAATCAGGAGAGGAGTGGGGCTGACCTGTGGGGAATCGCTGCTGGAGATACCACAGAGGGAAAACTCAGCTGGGAGGGTGGGAAGAACGGGAAAATGTGCGTTGAATCCACTTTGGGGAAGGAGCCGAGGCAGGAGAAGCGGGATGTGGGTGGGAGAGGCCCGGCAGCGCATCCCGGTGCCGTAAATTCCCTTTTCCAACCCATCCCAAACTTTTGTGCCGGTTAATCCCGCGCCAGACTCTGCAGCGGATAAATCCGGGGCAGGTTTGTAAATGCTGCATTGCTGGCAGCCAAAACACAAATACAACCTGAACGGCTGCCAAATGGGAAAAAGCAGGGGGAAAAAAAAGCTCTGTGTCAGGATTTACAGCCCTGGAAAAGAACAGGCTCAGCCTGGGCGGCTGGGAAGGGGCTGGCACGGCTCCTGACTTCCCTCCCGGGGCAGAGACTCGGGAAAAAGAGAAAGGGAAGCTGTTTTCGGGCTGCCTGGAGCTCTGGGGAGGGTCCTGGGAATGGATTTGGGTTGGTTTGGGGGTCTCTGGGATGCTGCAGGCTCTGGAAAAGGCACGTTTGGGAAAGTGGAGGGGGGAAAAAAGGTGTAAAATTCCAGCTGTGGTGGCAGGAACACTGCTCGCTCCTTCCTTCCTTCTTCCTTCATTCCCTCCTTCCTTCTTTCTTTCTTCCTTCCCTCCTTCCCTCCTTCCTTCCTTCCTTCTTTTCCTTCTTTTTCCCCTCTTATCCTTTTCCTTCCCTTCCCCTTTTTCCCACCAGGAAGGTTTTGCACTCCTTGAGTCGCTGCTCAAGGTTGGACCCAGGACCTTCCCGGCGCCTCCCATCCATCTCCAGCCCTTCAGCTGATCCCAGAGGTTTCTCCTGAGGATGGGCTGGGAAGGATGGGATTTCTCCAAGATGGGGAACACTCATCTGGGATGGTATCCAGGAGTCAAAGGAACCAAAGGAAATGAGGAAATCTGGGGAAAAAAAGGCCAGAGCAGTGCAGGATTGGGATGACTTCCAGTTCTGGCTGTGCCTTGCCTTGGATTCAGCTTGGATTCGCACCTTGTCCTGCTGGGATGGAGCAGGGGGTGTTTTTTCCCTCGGCAGATGGATCAGGACGGGCTTTGTCCCATGGAACAGGACCTGGATCCGGCTGCTCCGTGCCCGACACGTTGGATTTATTTCCCCGCACAGGCACAGAGTGATGCGGGTGGAAGTTATTGATCCATCGGCGCTGGAAGCAGCCGTGTGCTCCACCCTGCTGCCCCCAGTGCCACCCCGGGGGCTGGGACACGGTGGCAGAGGGTGNGGGGGTGACAGGGGGTGGCAGGGGGTGGCAGGGAGCCTCCCACGGTGTGGGGACTGTGGGGAGAGGAGGAGGAAAAGCAGCGCTGCCGAAGGAAGGGCTGGATTCGCCAAACCCCCAGCTCTGACCCGCTGAATTCCAAATCCCACTCGGGTTTTGGATGGAAATTTGGACTTGGGCCGCGCTGGGGGGTGTCCAGGAAGAGAAGCTCATCCTGGGTTATTTTGGGATCTTTTTTCCTTCCGTTTCAAGAGGAGGAGCTCTGGGACAGGCTGGGTCTGGCAGTGGATGGTCTCTTCCCGAGGGATCCTGGCTGGATGTGGGGGTCGTGCTGGTGCTTCTGTGACATCCTGGTCACCTTTCCCACCCTTCCCAGCAGTGTTAAACCCCGGGCTGCTTCCTGCTGGATCTCCCTTCCTGAGCAGGGATGCAGGGATGCCAGGATGGGTCAGATTCCCACCTGGAATGTGGGAATGTGCAGTTACAGCCACAGCATTCCGGGCTGTCGCTCCCAATCCATTGGCCGGAGCGGGGCTGGCACTGCCCAGGTGCCTTCTCCTGGCTCTGCCGCCTGCTCCAGGGATCTTGTGCTGCCTCCGGCCAAATCCCTGTGGTTGGATGCAGGTTCCAGACATTGCCAAGTCATTTCCTTTCCTCCGTTATCAGTGGAAGGTGTTTCTTACCTCTTCTCATATCCCAGTGCAGGACTCGGAGCGGAGCATCCATCTCCGGGTTTGGCTGTGTCTGCTGGAGAAAAGATGGAATTTGCCAAACCCCCAGACCTGATCCTCTGGGAAAGAACAGCCCGTTGTGGTCAGGTTTCCCATGGGAATTCGGGTCAGGGTTTGCAGGTGCATTTGTGGCCCTGTTGGAGCACGGAATGGGAACAGGAACCCTCACTCTGGAGCATCCTCTGGGAATGGGATCACTGAGACCCCGAGCTGTGTCCTGCCCTAATCCTTTCCCTACAATCCCCCCTGCCTCCGGGGAGCCGGGACAATCTCCCTTTGCAGCAGGAGCAGCCACTCAGAGATGCTGAGGAGATGGAAACAGCCTGGAAGCCCCCACATGGGAATGCTGGGCAGCAATTCCTGGCTGTTGCACCCAGGAGAGATCCTGGCCCTGTGTCCGTGTGTCCATCCGGTGAACTCCCAGCAGTACATCCCAGTGCTGTGCCCCTTTCCCAGGGCACAGCTCCAGGAGCAGCACTTTATCCTCAGGGACAGCCCTGGGAATGATAAATCCCGACCCAGCGGCCGCAGCTGCCCGGCCACGGGTGACCTGCGTTCATTGGGCTGATCCGGGTGACTTCCCCTGACCTTCTGCCCATTTCTCCTGGAAAAGGGAAGGTACAAACACTCTCTTGGGAGGAGGTTTTCCCACAAAAACCTTCTTTATCCAGCGGGAATGCACGCTAGCTGCTGTTTTCTCCCGGAGTTTGTGCATTCAGGAATATTTGCTCCCGGTGACTCTGTATTCGGGAATATCAAAGCCTGGAGGTTGTTTTTCCTTTCAGCAGCAGAGAGATGACTCCACTGAAGATCAAAGCCACGGTTCTGGCATCTCTCAAACCCTCTCCTCTCCCTCCCCTTCAGAGGAGATGCAGGTGTTGGAGAGAATATTCCTGGAGAGATACTCCAGGATTAACCCTTCCAAGGGGCTGGGAATTGCAGAATTCCCGTTTGCTCTGTGAGGAGCCACTCATCCTCGCTGGAGCATCCCAGCAGGATGTGTTGCCTGGGATGAGGGATATTTGTTGAGTTCATTCCCAAATCAGGGCACTCTGGCAGCTGGGAATATCCCATCCCACATCCTGTGAGGCTCCAGCACATTCCCAGCTCCCAGATTAAAGCCTTGTGCTACAGGCCTGGCAACCTTTCTGTTCTCCTGTGGGAATTGCAGCTGCTGCTGCTTTAATTCTTCAGATCGATATCCTGCAGGATTTGCTGGGAAACAAAACAAGCCAGAAAACAGCCCTTGGAATGCAATGGTTGCTGGTGGCTCCGAGTGTGTCCATGGGATGCTGAGCTGGGATCCCAAATCCAGCTCCTGGACCCTCTGCCTGCCCTGGGGCTTCCTGGCCAGGCTGGGATTTGCCCCTGGGATCGATCATTCCGTGCTGGGAAGGCTCGACAGCCAAATCCCTGTGGGGTGGTGCCGGACAGGACTCGGTGACAGCATCGATCCCGGAGCTTGTTAAACAACTGCCATGGCTGGGAAGGTTCTCCTGGCTCCTTCCCATGTGGGAACGGCGTGTGCTGCTGGAAGCTCCTGATCCAACAGAGATGTCTACCCACTCCATGGGGAAGTGATATTTTCATGGAATAAAAAATGGTTTGGGTTGGAAGGACGGTAAAGCTCATCCCATCCCACCCCCTGCCATGGGCAGGGACACCTCCCACTATCCCAGCTTGCTCCAGCCTGGCCTCGGACACTTCCAGGGATGGAGCAGCCGCAGGTTCCCTGGGAAAGCAGGGGCAGAGCAGAATGCCCAGGGTGTGGGAAAAGGGACTCTCTACCAACAAACGGACCCCAAATGCCACCGTGTGCTGCCAGGGAGTCCCGGGGCAGGATAACAACCCGTGGATGGTCACTTGGGAAAGTCAGGTGATGAATTCCATGGATCCAGCTCGGGACCAGTCCCAGCCTTCCCAGTGCTTGGTGAGCAGTGCCACGGTGACCTGGCACTGCCATCCCCACGGCCGGGCAGCCTTTGTGCCTCTGCCTGTGATCCGTGCGCGATGCTCCGGCTGGGAAGGGGCGGGGGAGCCGCCAGCTGAAATCCTTCTCCGTGTGCTGGCAGAACAGGAGGATATTCTTGGAGCCGGGATGTGGAGCCAGCAGACACCTGCCGGGCCGGGCTTTGCTTTCCCAGTGTAAAATTTCCATTGGGAAGCGAGACAAGAGCCGGGCGACGCTTCCCCGCCGCACACGGGGGCCGCCCCCTCTCCACGGGAGAGCGCTCCCAGGTTCCTGTGCCGGCCGGGAACAGCCTGGACATGGCTCGGGCTGGGAATTCGTGATTGCGGATGGATCCGAAATCGCTGCTGGAGGCGGCTCCTTCTGGTCTGAGCCTGGATCTGGGATCTTTTTGTGTCAAGTCTGCCACGGTGGGATTGTCCTCGGCCGCCGGCTGCGGCACGGAGGTGCCACCCAGTGCCACGGGGCGCCGGCCTTGGGGACAGCAGCACCTCCGGGAGCGGGACTGCCGGCTCCCCGTGAGCCCTGCTGGGGCCCATCCCGCTGCGCCCACCCTGGAGCCGGGGATTTTGGGGGTGCAGCGCTGGCCCCCGGCATTCCCGCACACCCAGCCCCGGGATCGCAGCCGCCCGGTCCCCATCCCTTCCCTCCGGCTGGCGGCTGCCACAGCCCGGGCACGGCAGCAGCCCCCGGCCGTGGGAATGGGAAGTGGAGAGGCTCTATTTTAAACCACCGCTGTGGGTTGGTGACCTAGAAAAGCAGCTCCGGGAGCAGGAGTGTGAAGTCCAACCTCCCCCGCCGCGAGCGGGGCCGCCGAGCACAGGGTGACCTAAATAAAGCCACGGGAGAGGTGTCGGGGGTGCTTCTCCCCTAAATAAATCCATGGAGAGGTGTCGGAGGTGCTTCTCCCCTAAATAAATCCATGGAGAGGTGTCGGGGGTGCTTCTCCCCTAAAGAAAACCATGGAGAGGTGTCAGAGGTGCTTCTCCCCTAAAGGAAATCATTCAGAGATGTCGAGGGCTCTGCTCCCCTAAATAAATCCATGGTGCTGCTCCCCCAGCCCCAGGTTTGCAGCTCAGGACCCTCCCAGCACCACCCTCGCGGGTTTCAGAGGGATAAGAGGCAGATAAATGGAAAAATCCCTGATTTGGGCTAGGACGCAGCAGGACCAAATCCAGGGGTCCCGCATTCTGGAGGGTTATGGAATTTATCTGTGAAATATTTCGGCGATGGTGTGGCACAGCTGATGCTCCTCGCTGAGGGGTGGGAGGGGAGAGAAAGCTGGAGAGAAAGCTCCTTCCTCCCCTCTTTTTAATGCGCTGTCAGGAGGAATTTCAATTATTTAAAGCTCACAGGTACGTGCTCCTCGCAGCCTCCGAAATGAAACAACGCCCGGCTCTCCTCAGCCCCGCACCCGGGAAGGCTCTGAGCCTTCAGCTGAGCACAAGGCAGACCAATTAATTAAATCAGTAAATAAATTCTCCTAATCCCATTAACAAAAGAGGAGCGGGAGATTAAATCTTGGATGGCACTCGCTGCAAAATTAATGCAGGCAGTCTGTCAGGAAACGCGCTCTTCCCCTCACCTCGGCGAGGATAACAGCGCAGTTTTATAGGGCAGGGCGTTATCAGGAACGGGGAATGGATGTAAAACCAGCACGTATCTCATTAAAAGGGTGTAATGAGCTGCACACACAACGAGCTGGGCCTGCTGAGCTCGGGGCTCCGTGGCGCTGCCACTCCAGATCCTGCCTGTGCCACCTCGGGGAGGGGACACGGGGGTGCTGCCGAGGGATTTGGGGTCCCTGTGGGGTTTTTCGGCTCCGGGGTGAGACAGGAAGCGGCTGGGAAGGGGGGTTTTGCACCCAGGATGAGAGGGAGCAGGGTGGGATGCCGAAGCCGCCTCCCTGTGAAGCTCCCTGGCATCCCTGGCAGGTTGGGAGCTGACAGGCTGGGGGGAGGCATGGGGGGTGGATAAAAACATCCTGGAATCCTTCCCGAGGTGCTGCTTCTCCTCTGCTTCTCCAGAGGAGAAAATCTCTTCCCCAGCGCACGGAGCAGCTGGCTTCCCTGTGGCACTGCCCTGATCAAGGGACAAGGGGGTGAATTTCTGTTCCTTTCCTTTTTCCTGGCTTTTTTAAAATCCCAGCACTCTCACTGGGGGGATGAGTCATGGATGTCTCCTCTGGCTCGTGCCTTGCTCGGTGTTTTCTGAGGGTGGGCTGGAGGGGTTTGGGGTCTTGGTGAAACTGGGGGGATCCGGCTGCATCCCTCGCAGGTCCCGAGGGAGAATCCCAGGGATGGTTTTCTCCTGCTCCAGCTTTAATCTCGGTTTGGGGTTTTCTCTCCTGGAAAAAGGAGGTGCAAACTCCATGGTCCCCAGAGTTCTGGGACAGCCTCCCTGGATTCAGCTCCTGCTGCTGGGAGAGCTCGGGCTGTGCCCATCGCTCCTTCTCCATCCTCCTCCATGTCCATCCCAAGGGTCATTCCCAGCGAGGGGACGCTGGGTATGGATTTGGGATGTCGGATGGTGGATCCTTTCCCACCCTTCTTGTGTCTCCAAGAACTAAATCCCTCCGAAGCCCTCGGCGGGTGTGACAGGCAGCACATGCTGAGGCTGAGTTAGTCCTTGTCACGTTCCAGGGAGATCCTGGAGGCAGATCCATCGGGATCTGTGGCCAGACCGGATCGGGGGGAAGCAGCTCAGTGATTTACAGGAGTGAAAAGCGCTCCCCTGGGTGCCTGAGCTGCCATCCATCCTTTTAATTTAACTCCTCGGAGCTGCTCGGGGAGGGCCTGACGTGCTCCTGATTTATTTTCCGTGTATCGGAGTCGGCGACAGCAGCTGTTAGCCAGAGTTTTTGTGCACTTGAGCTCCGGGAGCTTATCCATTGCCACTGGAACTCTTTTAATCTTAGTTAAAAACAGAAGAAGAATTGTTCTATGAAGTTCACATCGCCTTTTCCATCGGACTGTGTTGATAGCAGAGGGATAATCCCGGCCTGGCACTGGCTCATCCCTCCCCATCTCCTGTCTGGAAATGCCACTAATTGTGCTGTAAATGAGGAGAGAGGTTTCCTCATGGATTCCCAGCCTCATCCCCAGCCCCATCCTTGTCTCCATCTCCATCTCCATCCTTGGATCCAGCCCCAGCTCCATCCCCAGCCACATCCACGGACAGGAAACAGTTGGAGGTGACGCAGAGCCCAGCCCTGCCACCTCCAGCTCTGGATCTGGCACGGATTTGGTACCTGGAGCTCTCTGCACCCATGAATTTGGGGTTATTCCCACTGAAATCAGCGGGGCTGCCAATGGGGACAAACCCAAGGCCACGGGGTGGAGGCTGCATCCAGCCTGGAGCAGGGAAAGGCTGCGCAGCCCCGAGAATTCCCGGGATTTTTGCCTCCGCACTGGAATTGGAGCATCCAGGCAGGATCTGCCGTGCCTGGCGCTCCATCCAAGGGCAGGGTGGCTCTGGGGTCAGCTGGAGTGGGAAGCTCCGTGCTCAGTCAGATCCCAAGTGAAACACAAGAATTCCTGCAGAACCAGAGGGGCAGTGAGCACGGAGATAAAGCAGGGAGGAAATAAATNTAAGTTAATATCTAAATGAATCCCTAAATGAATATAAAAATGAATGTATAAATGAACATATAAATAAATATAAAAATTAATATATAAATAAATATATAACCCTCCCTGCTTTGATCTGCTGCAGGATCTCCCAGACTGCCAAACTGTGCTTCCAATTCCACAAAAGAAAATCCAACTGGCTCCTTTATTGTCGAAGAGGGGCTGAAAAAGGAGAGTGGAAGTGTCAGGGTTTTGGAACAGACGAGTGCAGGTGTTGCTTTGTTTCCTTTCTGGAAAGCCGCTTTTAGATCTGATTTTCAAATCGCTGCTGCTTTTTGTGAATCTCCAAGGAAGGTGTCAAGACAGATCAGCTTGAAAGTCCCTGCTCTGCTCTCTCCGAGTACTTTGCATAAGTGAGGCAATTCTTTTGCTAAATAAAAACACAGAGTTGGGCCTGGAAGAGAGGAAAGTGTCCATCAAGGACCCAGCTGATGCCAATCAACACTCAGCCTACAGTGCTGGAATATTTTCCTGGCTGAAGGCAGGAAAAGGCTCCATCCTTCAAGGATTTCTGTCTCTTCAGGGATTTGTTTAAATCCCCAAAAAAGCAGGGTTTTTATGAGGAGGTTACTTGCAGCTGGCTGAAAACCTTTTATAGGAAAGTGGTGAAATCCAGCTGGAGGAATGAGGAACTTTCCTCCTCCAAGGTCTTGGCCTGAGGATATGTGGTCCTGGCTTGCGTCTGGGGGTTTAGGATCCATCTGGGAAAGGGCTGCCAGGCTGTGGGATCTCTAGGAACTGAGAGCTGGGAGGGGCAGTGGCTCCCACAGCTTTTGGTGGATGCAGCAGGTGGGGAGGGTGTGGGATCTTAAAGCTCATCCCATTCCACCCCCTGCCACAGGCAGGGACACCTTCCACTGTCCCAGGGTGCTCCAAGCCCTGTCCAACCTGGCCTTGGACACTTCCAGGAATGGGGCAGCCACAGCTTCTCTGGGCACCCTGTGCCAGGGCCTCTCCACCCTCACAGGGAAGAATTCCTTCCTAAATCCCATCTATCCCTGCCCTCTGGCAGTGGGAAGCCATTCCCTGTGTCCTGTCACTCCATGCCTTGTCCCAAGTCCCTTTTGAGCTCTCCTGGAGCTCCTTTAAGCCCTAGAAGGGGCCCTGAGGTCTCCCTGGAGCCTTCTCTTCTCCAGGTGAACAACCCCAACTCTCCCAGCCTGGCTCCAGCCCTCAGAGCATCTTTGAGTCCCTCTGGACTCTCTCCAATAGCTCCACGTCCTTCCCGTGCTGGGATCCCAGAGCTGGTGGCAGCTCTGCAGGTGGGGTCTCACCTGAGCGGGGCAGAGAGGAGGAATCCCCTCCCTCACCCTGCAGTGGTCGAGAATGGGGAGGGATGGGATGGAATGGGATGGGATGGGAGAAAGAAGATGAAGGTGGGAGAGGGTTGGAGAGGAGGATGAATGAAAGAGGGATGGAGAGGGGATGGGCTGCAGGAGAGGACGGGCACAGGGGCTGCCACTGCCCCCCCAGCCGGCTGCGGGAGGGGGGTCCCGGAAGGGGCTCAGGCGCTGGCCCCGGGAGGGGGGCGGCTCCGTGGGGCGCGGAGCGGGGCGGCCCCGGCCGTGTCCCCTCCCGTGTCCCCTCCCGTGTCCCCTCCCCGCGCCGCCCCGCGCCGTCCGCAGTGCTGCCGCCGGAGCCGCGCAGCGCCAGCGCGGCCGTGC
>VYXC01001709.1:89553-109607 GCA_013397175.1 Platysteira castanea | reverse complement strand
GCGGCCGTGCGCGGGGAGCGGCTCCGGGACCCCCGGGACCCCTGAAACGCCGCGACCCCGGCCCAGGTAAGAGGGGGATCAGGGGACCCCCGGCGCCGCAGCGGGGCGTGGCAGCGGGGGGGTCTCAGGAGGTGTCGGGGGTGCCGCGGGGCTCCGCAGGGACAGGGACCGGGATGCAGCTCTGGGGGGTCGGGATGCTCATCCGGGGGCGTTCCTCGCTCCCGCACCCCGCTCCCGGCCCGGGGAAAGTTGCGGCAGCCCGGAGCGTGCGGGCGGTGGGTGACACCCCCGCCCCGCGACCGCGGCGCCCGTGGGTGGCCGGTGGCAGCGGCTGGAGCGGGTCCCCGGCGGTGCGTGGGGCTGGCAGCGCCCGTGGGTGCGGCTGGGGGGAGGCTCTGGGTGCTGCTGCTCGACTTGGCCGTGTGCGGACAACTTTGAAGCGTGTTGGGCATTTGCGGGGGTCGAAGCCCCAAAATCGGCTCCTTTCCCCGACCCCGCAGTGTGCCCGCTGGGAGCTGCCGTGGCCCCAAGGCTGAGCCCCTTCCCAGAACCCTGGCAGCCGGGGGATGTGGGGAGCGCCCTGACCCTGCTGCAGGGACATTTTGGGGTGCTCTGCTCCCTGGTGGGCTCTGCAAGGGCATCGCTGCCCAGCTCAACGCGGCCCAAGGGCTCTGGCGGGTGCTGCTCCTTTGCCAGGATTGACCAAAGTGGTGCGAACGGCACCAAAAAGCTTCCTGGGGTAGCCTGGAACCTCGGGAATGAGGCTGGGGCTGCTGGAAGCTGCGGCTCCCAGGGATGGGTTCTTCCAGAAAAGGGACCTGGTTATGTCTCTTGCTGGTGTCTTTCTAATAATTCTGGTTACGAGCTGGAGCAGCGATTTGCCTTTGTGTGATGATGAACGCTCCTTCATTCCCCTGCTAGAAGAGCTCTGGGCGAAGGCAGCTGCCCCGGCCGTGGCTCTGCTCTGGGCTCGGGCCATGCCACGCTCCTCCCGGGATCCTGGGAGCGTGTGTGGGATCAGCCCGATCTCCCTCTTCCCGTGAGGTTGCAAGAACAAAAAGCAAACAACAACAGCAAAAAGATAACACAAGGCTTCCAAACGCGGCCAGTTGGCTCCGGGGACGCAGAGATGAGAACAGATGAACCATTTGCTTTAATTACTGGTATCAAAAGCCCAGGCTGCAGCTTAGCCTGGAAATAAATATTGGTAATGTTGTGACACCAGGCTCTATTTGATGATGCATCATTCATCCGGGAGGCATTGAGCGAGCTGCGAGGGCTGACTCAGATCTGCCTCAGGGGTTCCGTGCGGAGCGATCAGCCCCGGAGCCGTGGGGCTGAGCCCCACACGGGGCACCGGGAATTGCTGTCGCATCCCGTGGGCGCCTCGCCGGGCATCCCGCAGGACGGGAGCTCTGGGTGGGCGCCGCTCGCCCGCAGCAGCCTCGGGCAGCGCTGTGGCAGCGCCGGGCGATGCGGTGGGAGCTGTTGGCCGGCCCCTGCAGGGTGGGAACTCAGCGCATTTCAGCCCCACCAGCCCTGCTCGGAGCCCCCGCTGGGTGCGAACCTCGTCCCCTGCTCGGAGCCGGCTCCAGCTCTGCTTCCTGCTCCCTCACAGACTTCCCTCTGCCCTGCCCCGGCTCCCGCTGGATGTGGGAAAGGCGCAGTTGTGGTGTGGAGCTGTCAGGCTGACACCCCGGGACCCATTGCGGGGCTCCTCTAGAGCGCGTGGGGAGAAACATTCCCAGCTTTGGAAAGGGCGAGGGGAGGAAAACTGAGGGAGCCGAGGGGCCTCAGCCTGGTTTCGTGCTCAAGTTCGGAGAGACTTTCCTTGGGGGATGGCAATGAGCCGGCTCCCCGTGCCCCTCCCAGGTCCCAGGGCTGTGCTGGCAGTGGTGACCCCCGTGCCAGCTCGCTGGTGGCCCCGGCTCGGTGCCCTCCTCCCGCCCGCAGCCCGGTGACGCTGTCACTGCAGTCACCGCCAATTAGCGCTGAGAGTAATGAACCGCTCCAGGTGGTCCCAGCCGAGCGCTCAGGGGCTGGGAAGGGAGGGGGCTCTGCTTCCCAAGGCCGGGTTCATTAATTCCCCCTCCTCCCTCGGCTGGGGAGTGGCTGGGGGAGGGGGTGAGGCCGTGCTGCTTTATAAAGGTTCACGTGGAGGAGGCAGCAATTCCCTTCTCCAGCCCTGCGAGGTTTGGATCCAGCTCTTCGGTTTGGATCTGGGTGATGGGGCGCACGTGAAACCAGGTATTGAGGGGGTTGTGGGTGGGAGAGAGGAACTGGGGAGACTGGGAGCGTCCCAGGCTGGGGCAGACCCCGAGCTGGTGGCCCTGCGCTGCTCTGCCCGTGGCTCTCGGGGACGGTCGCGCTGTGGTGCCGAGGGATCCCCCAGCAGTGGGACCCCTCCCCACAGGCCCTGCCTGGCTCCTCTGCCCCAGCCTGGGGATGCCACCCCCACTATTGCTCCTGCGGGGTGACGCCGCGCCCATCCTCACCTTGTGGGGACTGCCACCCTCCCCTGGCAGCAAGCAGGACCTGCCACCTCCGCGCTCACCTGGCTGCTGCTTCCCGGCCTTTTCCCATGGCTAAACCTCCCCCAGCCGCTGTCGCTGTGCGGGGGTCCCTGCGCTGGATCCCTGCCGGGATCGCGGTGGCTCTGGCCGTGCTCCCTGGCCCTGGCATCGAGGGTGCGACGCCGGCTCCCTGTGCCGGAGCCGTGCAGGGATCTCGCCGTTGCTAAGCAGCTCCTGAGGAGCGATGGCAGCACCGCTGCCGTGCTCGGGATGTGCCCAGACATCACCTGCATCTGCCCCTCCGGCAGCCCCGCGTGAGCCAGATACACCCAGGAGCGGTTTATTTATTTAATTTTTCTCCCCATTGTCTTTCCTGTAATTAATCAAGGGGAGTAAATCCTTGCGACAGCATCCTAACAGTGTTTGGTTTGGGGAGGGAGCTGCTGGAGGAAATGTCAACGTGCTGCTTAAATAAAATTGACTGAGCTGCTGCTCAGCTGCCTTGGGATGCAGCTTTGTCTGGAGGATGGAGGAGAGCTGGGAATTCAGGGGGAGTGGAATAAAGGCAGCTCTCAGCACCTTGTGGGGATTTAAAGACAGCAGTGGCACTCGCCGAGCCAAGAGGAATTTGGTGCTCCCGAAGACTCCCAGCGGCTGTGGAGTGGCTTTAGCTGGAGGGCAGTGGAAGCATTGCTTTGCCTTTCCCGTCTCTGGTGTGTCACTGTCACCTGTGGCCTGTGGCTGTCGCATTGAGCTTTATTTAACTAATTAGTGCCACACTGACCCGGGAAGCTGCGGGGCTGCTGCTCCCTGCCCGGGTTTGGTGTGGGGCTGAAGGATGGGGTGACCCCGGGGCTGTGACTCGCTGGCTCTGGCTCTTTCCCAAAATCTGCATTCCCAGGGCTGTGGTGCAGTCAAGGCTCTGATTTGGAGGATGTGGGAACACGCAGCGCGTGCTGCCACGGCGGTGCCACCTGCTGCTCCCTCTGGGGTTGTTCTGTCCCGTGTCCAGGTGTCCGGCTGGAGCTCCGGCCCCAGCAGCTTCCTGCCAGCCGAGCTCTGCCTCCCTCCTTCCTGCCTTTAAAGGAAAGCCTGGGCCGTGGGCTGTTCCCTGAGCACCATCCCTCGGGCAGCGTGCCCAGTTTTGCCCGAACTTTCTAAAACCATTCGCACGTGGGATGAGAGAAATGACGGAATGTCGGGATTTGAGGGAGTTTGGACGTGGGGCACCCTACAGGGCCGGGCTGCCCTCCTGCCCCTCCCCGTGACCTGCTGATCATGCAGTGTTACACTGCTGCTCCTGCAGATATTTTGGGGATATTTTCCCTTTTCCCCCTCCTCTGCAGGTAAATCCAGCAGCACCAAATCCTGCCTGGAGCCAAAGGACAGTGAGGACCTGCTGCCCGCCCCTATAACCATGAACATGTGCCATAGGGAACGGCGTGGGGTGTGCAGTGGGCAAACCCCTTTTCCTGGGAAAGGGCAAGCCTGGATGCTGGGAGATGCCCAGGGCACAGCTGGATGTGGGGTGCAGTGTCCGTGCCAGGTGTCTGGGCAGGACTTGGAATTCCCTGTGGTTTGCAGCCCTTCCTGGGTGCCAGGCATGGAGCAGGGCAGGATCTGATCCTGAGGGACTTGGGAGATGGCTGGAAATGCCCGCAGGAGCTGGGAGAGGTTTCCAGCCAAACCTGGTGTTTCGGGATGCGTGCTCTGAGTGGTGAGGAGACAATTCCATCCTGGCTCGTCCCAGCTCTGGCATTTGCTCCTCACACTGCTCAGCAGGTCCTTGTCACCCCAAAATATGTCCCTCTTCTCTCTGGGGACCCCATCAGGCAGTCCCATCCTATTCCCCTGTTTTTCCATGCCCCAGCTCCAGCTGTGGAGCGTGAACCCACTCCGGTGCCAGTGTCCAAACCCCACCATCCCAACAGAGGATCCATTTGGATCCACTCCACTTCCAAACCTCCTGCTCGGTGATGACACCCAAGAATCTCCCACCTGGCACCGGAGCAGCAGCAGCTCGGGTTGCTTGGTTGGGGTCTGGCTGCTGCTGCTGCTCCGTGCTCCAGGTGAGTGGATGATCCCCAAAACCTGCCTTTTTCCACCCAGATTAATCACATCAGGCTTTGTCAATGGAAAAATTACCTCATCATTGGCACTGGCAGGTGGTGAGAGCAGCAGACTTATTCAATATTTAAGAAAGCTGCATTGCAGAGCTCGAGAGGCTGGAGGGAGAAATAGGTTGCCTGTGTCAGTGTCTGCTGCTGGAGACAATCTCTGCAGGCATCGGCTGGCGAGTGTGAAGCTCACCGGAAAAACCTCATCCGTGCCCCAGGAGCCTGGCAAATACAGAATTTTCTCTGGTTTGGCATTTCCAGGTGGCTCGAGGGGTGCGCTAGGGCAGCCCTGTGCCGGGGTTGTGCTCAGTTGTGGGTGGCTCCGGGTTCTGCAGCCCCGGCGCCGTGGGGTGGGATGGGCTCATTCCATGGGGATCCCGCTGCCTTTCCAGCCCTCCCACGGCTGCTGGAGGGCGAGTGGGACCTGCTGGCTCCTGACACTGCGCCTGCCTGATTTTGGGTGCTGGAGGTGGGCCCATGAGCCGGCAGATCCTGGCGCCAAGAGCTCTGGGAGAGGGATCCACGGAAGGCGCTCGATCCCGCTTTATTGAGGCACGATGGAATCCACGGGTCCCGTCACACAGAAGTAATGGAGCGGCGTGATTGGAGTCATGTGGCCCTTCCTTAAGGCCAGAAATTAAGACCTCACTGCTATTCCTGGCTCTGCCCGGGACGCGCCGTGTCGGCGCTGCCGGCATCCATCGGGAAACCTCTGGCGGCCGGCGGGATGAGACAGCTCCTCACACCCCCACTGACACCAGGGCAGCAGATCCGGGACCCTCCGGGGTCGGCCAAACCCTGGAAGGTCTTGGCACCCTGCTAGGCTGGGGTATTTCCATTTCATTAAGGAAATGCTGCTGCATCCCATCGATCCCTGCTTGGACGGCCACATCCTCGTGCTCGGGAGCCAGGATTTGGCGGAGGGGAAAAGCCACCCGGAGCTGTTATTTTGTTCTTTCCCGTGCGCTAAAAATGCCGAAGGAAGCATTAGGGCAGGCGGGGGTAGATGCTGGAAGTAATGCGAAGTAGATTTTCCAAATCTATTATTTATAGGCCAGGAAAGGGATTGTGTATTCCTCCAGGAGCCGGCCCCGGGCTCCGCTCCACCCACAGCAGAGCGGAACGCTCGCGGCCTCGCTGTTATCAGCGGAAAGTTCCAGCTGGGAGGGAAGGAGTTTTCCTTCCCGATCCCTCTTCGCTGGGAAAAAACAGGGATTTTCCCCTCTTTTCCCCAGTTGCAGGTGGACATTCCTGCTCCATGTGACCTTGGGCAAGTCCCTTACCCACCAAAAATGCGCGGCGGCATCGCGGTGGTGGCAGCATCGCGGTGCTGCCCTTGCTCCCTGCTCAATCTGCGCCCACCCCGGGACCCCTCGGCTGTGCCGGGATGCTTCATTCCCAGCGGGAATTCGCCGCTGCAGTGCGGATTGTGGAGGTGGCAGGGGGGACTGAAATGAACAATTCCCTTCGTTAAGTGACCTTGTTAATCGGAGCCTTCTGGCCTGGCACAGGAACAGGCGCTGTGTGAACCAGCAGTGCACTAATTACCCACGTGCCTCGCTTCTCCTGCTTTTCCAAAAATATTTTTTTGTATCCCGAAGTTTTCCGTGAAGCTGAGGTGAGCCTCAAGCCTCCACTGACTCCTCAGGGAGTGATGAGAAACCCCTGCAATACTGCAGAGTGATTTTCCCTCTCTTTTTTTGGGGAAAGTTGGGTGCTGGTTTAGAGCTGGTGATTTCAGCAGGGCAGTTCCGTGAGCTCCCGTTTTCCATCTTTTCCGTGGTATATTCTCCCCGATTTCTCTGCTGGAGTTGCTTCACGCCCTGCAAAGGTGCATTTCCCAGCTCGGGCAGAGCTCTGGTCCTGCTGGGATGCTCGTTTTGGGACCTGGTGGGATGAGGGGAGCTGAGAGGTCCCTTCCAGGCAGGGAGGAATGCAGGGCACCCTCATCCCAGGGCAGCAGGGTGGGAAGATGGATGATCCGTGGGCTGGGAGCAGCCTCGCTGTCCATGGCTGGGCTCTGCAGAGGGTTTTAGGGTTTCTTTGAGAATTTTTTAGCTCTGCTGCAGGCGGATCCTTCAAATCCCTGGTTTTCCCTCAGAAGAGATGATGGGATGAGTAGATCCACCCAGTCCCAATCCCCCTGCAGTGAATGGGGGCAAAACCCCTCCAAAAAATGGGAATAAAGCAACAATCAGCCTGCAGATCTGACATCCACTGGTATTTTAAGGAGAAGGGTTTGAAGAACCCTCTCTGGATGAACCTTTGGAGAGGAGTGGAGTCCTGGTGCCGTGTTTGCCCTCCTGGATCCACTTCAGTAAACCCAAATGGAAAAGGAGGGAATGTGGTTTGGGAAAGAACAGTGAGACGTGCTGGACTTCGGGGAAGGAGTTTCCTCGTTTGTGGCTGTTTCTCTGGAATGGATCCCCCTCTTCCCTCCTGGCTCTGAAGCCTCATAATTAATGTGAGGCTGGGGATTCATTAATTACATCCAGGCTGTGCTGCCCCTCCTGGGAAGGAGGTGGCTGGAAGGGTCTCAATATCCAGACAGTCACTGGAGTGACATTCCTGCTCCAAACCCTCTCAATCCCCCAAACAAAGCCTTTCCCGGGGTGATTTTTAGGGATTTTCTGTTGTTTTTCCCCTACAGCCTGGCTGGAAGCTCCACGACTTCGTTGGCCTCTGGGAGCAAAGTGATTGCCATCCCTGGATTGCCGGGTTGGTGACAGCCAGCAGGGCACTGCTGTCCCCAAACTCGTGCCCGGGGTGGCCGGCGATGACCGACGCAGTGCTGGGCGGCTCCTCTGACCGGTGGATGTGCCCCAGTGACAGGACCATGTCCCTCCGAGCCAGGTGAGAGCGGGGCACAGGGACAGTCCCCAGGGTGGGTGGGTTTGTGCCCTTGGATGGGGTCGTTTTGCCGTGTTTGCTCCCCCTGAATGAGGGGTGGGGACACAGCCGGGGTGTGCAGGTGCTGAGGAGCCCCGTCCCTCTGTCCTGTCACCCTGCAAGGTGACGCCACATCCCCCTCTGGAGCACATCTCCAGCCCGGATGGGGGCTGGGTTTGGTGCCTGGATGTTTGGAGCTGCTTTTTGGGGGTCCATGGGGAGGGACTCGGAGTTGGGGACTGTCACCTCGAGGTGGGGGAGGACACTGGCTGTGCCAGGGTGGGCTCTCCTCATCCCTGCTGTCACCTAATCCTTCTTCCCTCTCTTTCCCTGTGCTTCCCAGCAGTGAGAAGGAGCAGTAAGTATCTCCCTTGCTTTTATTTTTCACTTTTTCCTCTTTTCCTGCTGCTTTGATGATCTGAGAACAGGGTGGGGAAAGGGTTTGGATGCCAAAAAAAGAGAAAAAATTAAATTTGGGAAGTGTCGCACAGGGTTTTAATGAACTTAAGGCTCAAGACCATGTGGGTCTGTTCAGTCTAGAGGGGAGAAGAGCCAGGAAAGGGCTTTGGATGAGCAGGAAGGTGAGGAATGTTTGCCTTTTGCATCCCTGAGTGGCAGACGTTACCCTGTCACCAGGTTAGCGCTGCCCGACGCCCAGGCTGGGAGAGAGGATCTTCGGGAATGATGTTAGAGGGAGAAACACTCCCATGTTTGGCGGAATGTTCCCAAAAAAAAAGCCGCCCACTCCTGCGCCACCGCCCCGGTCCCGCGGCTGCCGGGCAGCCCTGGTGTTCCAGGGGGTGCGAAAGGAAACGTGGAAATAACGGGAAAATTTCTGAAAAGGAGTTTTCCCTCTGTACGAAACCGATGTTTCCACATGAAACCCCCTAAAAACGGAGCTCGAGGCTCCCAGCCGTGGGTGGGGGCTCACTGCGGGCTGGCTGGGATCGGGAGGACGGGGATGTGGGGTGCGTTCGGGGTTTGGGAAGCGGTGCCTGGGCACTCCCGGGGGTGGGAACGGCCCGTGGCTGGATCCCTGATCCCGCTGTCCCCGCAGGCTCCCGGCGGGCTGGGCAGCACAGCCCGAGCGGCAGCGCAAGGGCGAGGAGCTGACGGATGAGGAGAAGGAAATCATCAACCGGGTGATCGCCCGCGCCGAGAAGATGGAGGAGATGGAGCAGGAGCGCATCGGGTAAGGCGGCGCTGGCGACACCGAGGGACAGGGACGGGGACAGAGGCACCCCGAGCCCGCCGGGGCTGCGGGAGGAGGCTCTGCTTGGCTGCTTTCCTGGGCAGCAGCCTCTGCACTGCGGAGCTTCTCCTGAAAGGAGCCTGCGGGGGATCTTTGGGCCCCGGCCAGGAGGAACCTGCGCGCAGGGGAGGGAGCGGCTCCGGGAGTCGCTGGCGCTCCGTGTGCCACAGGGGCTTGGAGCCGGGCGTGCTGCTCTCACCCCGGCGGTGTTTTCAGCCGAAAAGGGATCATTAAGAGCAGCTCACTGCTTGTCCGGTGCCGAGCCAGAACACCGAGGGGTTTGGCCCTGTTCTGGGAATGCGGTTGGAGGGGGGTGATGGATCCATCCCGGGGGTTGATCCCAGCCTGGAATGAGCCGTGTGTGAGGTTCAGGGCTGGCACCAGCTGCTGGGGGGTCCTGGGGTACCTCACTTTTCACCAGGGGCGTTCCCGGTGGAAAGTGCCCGTGCTTCCTTTCCTGCCCGGACCACGGTGCCGGGCGGAACGAGCTAATGCCGAGTTATCCCCTTGCTCTGCTGGGCATGGTTTTCCAGAGGGGATCTCCACAATCCCGTTGGGATCACGCCTGTTTTCCTGACGGAGGAGCAGTTTTTTCCAGCTGAGTTTAAGCACCCACTGCTGCCTTTTTTTTTCCCTAGCAGAGAAAACACGCAAGCCACACTCCCCACTGCTTTGGGAATGCCAAATTCCCTCTCGCAGCTCAGGGACAGCTCGCTGTCCCTTCAATATCGGGGTGTGTTTGTGTGTTGTGTCTCTGTGGAGAAGTGCTGGATTTATTCCCTCATTTTTAAGAAATCCTCGTTCAGTAGGGGCCCGTGAACATCCCGGGAAGGTTTTCCCTTTCCAGCAGCCGTTCTCCCCGCCTGGGCTCGGCACATGCCCCATGGATGTGTCTCCGGGGCTCGGCATCGCTTCCCGACACGCAGCGCTTCCCTCTCCCGGCTTTTTGGCAGCAGCCAGGTGAGAGTGGCTCTGAGAGGCCGTGATTCATGCCCGAGAAGTGCCCACAAATAGCTTTCCCTGGCGTTGCCCATTTGCAGCCCGGTAAGAATTCCTTTCCCAACGCGGTGCTGCTTGGACGGGGCGTAAATCATCTCGGGAAGAGATTTATTCCGTGCAGCTGTTTCCCAACTGCAGCAACTCTTCCCTTTCTCCCTCTCTGCCGAGCCGGAGGAGGTTTGCTCATCCTCATTCACGAAAAGCCGGGAATTCTGGCGGATGTGCGGCCGCAGCTGATTCCCCTCCTGCGCGGAGGCGTAGCGGGAGCCGCGCCAGCCCCTTTGTGTTTGTTGGCTTGCACAACAAGAGCTGTAGGATGTTCAGCCCCGGGAATGTGGGACAGCGGCTGGATCAGCCTCGGACGGAATCATCCGTTCGGGAGCGGCTCGGATGTTATCCAGGACAGCTCCTTCTATTACAGAATAATCCGGGTTTGCCAGGCTGGCCTCTGGCAGGGAGGCGGCGGTGCCGGCTGGCCCTCGGTCGGCCAGGCTGCTGGAGGGAGCTGCTCCTGGAAAGCCTGATTTTCCGGGATTTTCTGGGATTGTTCTATTCCTCTAAAGGGAAGAATAAATGCATTAAAACTCACCCAGAGGAGCTGTGGCTGCCCCATCCCTGGAAACGTCCAAGGTGATGCTGGGGCAGCCTGGGAATAGTGGAAAGTGTCCCTGCCCGTGGAATTAGGTGATCTTTGAGGTCCTTTCCAACCCAAACCATTCCGTTATTCCATGAAAACACTGCTTTTGGTTAACATAAGGAATAGCTCACTTGGAGTGAGATTCCAAAGGGGGAATATGTGGTGAATCTTTGGAGCTGTCTCAGTAAGTGGAGGTGTTCGAGGGATTCATCCGAGCTTTACACCCAATCCTTGAGGAATCCTGAATCCCACGGCCAGGGCTGCGGATGAACCTCCCCGTGCCTCAAATGCTTCCCAATTTTTTGCCCTCCATCTCCTGTCTCCTCCGTCCCACCAGCCCCTTGTCTTGGGAACAAATCGATGCCTCTTGTTGAGCCGTTGTTTGTGGAATTTGACTTGGTGTCAAACCCAGCTCAAATTAATCCCCAGAAGGAGTATTTTTAGCTCCGAGGGCGGACGGATCCTGCGGGATACGTGAGCTGGGTGCTGATGAGGCCTGGAGGACGGGGACGCTTGGTGTGGGGGGGTTTTTTTGGCTGGGCCGTTGTCTCGTGGCGCAGGGAAGGACGAGAGGAGCTGGAATCATCCTGAACATGACACAGCAGGAGCACGCCGGGCTGGAGCTGCTGGGCTTTAGAGCTGCTGGATGATCAGGATCATCCTTCGGGATGAGGACAGCTGTCGGGATGAAGGACCATCCACGTTGGCAGGGATGGATCCGCTCTTGTCCTGTCTTGCTCTGTGCTCGGGAGGCCTCTGTGCCTCCTTTCCAGACACTCTGGTGACACTCCAGTGACACTCTGGTGGCAGTGGCACTATTCCAGCTGCAGTCCATGAGGATCCTGTCTTCCAGCTGCCACAGGAGCACCTGCAGGCACTAATTGACTCCGCTCTGCATCTCTAATTGGGGGCCATCAATAACCCAGCCCGGCTGCTCTGCTGCCTAATGAGCTCCAGCATGCTCCTGGCACTGAGGGAAAGGTCTGAAACCATCCCAAGGTAGAAATGGATATTTCTGGAGAGCACGGGGCTGGCTCTCCCAGAGGGAAGGTGACAGCTGGCTCCTGGAGCTGGCCATGGCCCGCTGGTCCCCTCTCCAAGTGCAATGGCTTGGATGTGTCCCCGTGGGTCCCACCTTTGCTCCGAGAGGAGCAGCTCTGGAGCAGGATTGCATTTTAATTCAGCTGCTCAGGGCTGGGATGGCACAGGGATGATGCCCGGAGCAGATGGGAATCCCTGGGGATTAAGCCATGAACATCAGGGGCAGGGCTGCTACCTGGGGACCACAGCCTGGGATCTTCATCCCTGAGTGCAGACAGCTCAAAAATAAAATCTGGGCTCAAGGCAGGGCAGGGAGGTTGCTGGAGACAGCTGGGAATGTGTCCTGGGATGTCTCCTGAGATCCCAGCTTCTGGAAGAGTTGAGGTTTAGTCGTGACCAGGGGACAGCTTGTGCTGCTTGAGATTTTGTGGGGTTATAGTTGGGTTTTTCCCCAAGGAAAATCCTTCTCTCTTATTTCCAACATGGCAAAAAGAACCACCCTGCTGTAGCACATTCAGCAAGCACCAGGATGAGCATGGAGTGGGATACCTGGAAAAACTCCATGGGTGTCTTCCCTCTGTGGGTGAGGGCTCAGCCTGGAAAAGCCCCGATGGTGCTCTACCTTTAGCTCCCTGCACACTTGCAGGGGAGGGAAACTGCTTCTCATTTCTCATCCCAGTTTTAATTATGTTTCCCCTAATCTGGACTTGGCTGCTTTTCTTGTCCCTTCCCCACCAGGAAAATGAGCCTTAATTGAATATTCAGCCCTTTAAGGCACACGATTTCCCCACGGACACGAGGCTGGGCTTCGTTCTGGAGGCTCTTGGTGACCTCCTTTGTGTTCCTCTGGAATTTTTTCACCATGGAAGTGGTGGCTGAGTCCATCCCTGCTGAGGCTCGTGGTGGCCTGGATCCAGGTCCTTTCTCGTGGATCAGGTCCTTCTCCCACCCTTTTTTCTGCATTAGAAGTCCTCCCTGCCACAAGTTAAAGCCCATTAATGTCTTGGCCATTCATTTCTGCCATGCTGATGAATATTTAAACACATCAAACTCCTGCTCTGTTGTTAAGTCTCGTTTCCTGGGATTATCAGCGCTTCATTCCGTCACTCTGTCCCTCTTTCCACCCCTCTGCTCCTGCTGCAGCTCTGAGACTTCCATGGAACAATTTAGGTTGGAAAAGACTTCTCAAGTCATTGAGTCCCACCCTAAACCCAGCACTGCCAAAGCCGCCACCGCTTCTGCCCCACCCGGGACTGAGATGATCCCTCATCCCTGTGGGATCCCCTTCCTGCCACAGACTGTGGGGAATGTCTGGATGTGCCCATGAGCCCTTCCCTGCCTGCTCCAGGGCTCTGGGATGTGGGGCTGGAGCACCCAGGGGTGTCCCTCACCACCCTGGGACTGCTCACCTTCCCCCTTCCAAGCCGAATTTCGGGGCTGAGGTGATTTCCACCATCAGGGCCCTGGTTCATTCCTTTTATCTCAGGTGCACGAAGAACATTTCAGATCCAGCTGTCCTATCTCGCTCCCATCAGTGACTAATCCTGCTTCCCTGGCAGGTGACGGATGCTCTCCCCCTCCCCGGGGCTGTCCCTGGGAGCTGGGCTGAGCCAGCTGCCTTCCAATCACTCCACTCCGGGGTTTTTTCCCCCCTCTTTTAACAGCTGGAGGGATATTTCCTGCTCTTGGAAGTCAGGCTTGCATAGGCCGGAGGGATGGGCACTTGGAAGTGCAGATAATGGGGAGGAAGATGCTGCTGCAGCCCTGGAAGGCAGAGGGACAAGCTGGAGGGTTGGTTTTGTACAATGAAAGTGAGAAGGAAATGATACCTAGCGGGGAAGAAAAGCTTTTGGGAAGGCAGCTCGTTCCTGGTGAGGGTTTCCTCTGGTTATTAGTAGGAGGACAGGATGGATTTGGAGCTCTGGAGGTGCTGGATGCAGACAAACCTGGGATTTTACTTCCCAGTTATCACCTTTATCAGGAGCTTCCCAGCCCAGGGGCTGGGGCACAATCCCCCCTTTCCCAGGGCTCTTCCTGCCAGGTTCACACCAGGATTTGAAATCGAACTTTTTCTACGGTTCTCTCCCAGCAGCGTTTGAGTCATGGGGAAAGAGGGGAAAACAATTCCCAATTTCTCCCTCTTGAATGGATGTTTTAATTAGGGAAATGTGCTTGGCTTGCAAGCAGTGCCACAGGTGTGTCCTGGCTGCTGAGCTCTTCCAGTGGCTCAAAAATCCCACTTAAGGAGCAGCTCCTGGTAAATGAGAGCCTGGCAGAGATCTGTGCAGCTAAATAATGAATCTCTTGAAATGCGAAGGCTTTTTCCTCTTTTTTGGGTTTTCTTTTTTTTCCTCTCCTCTGTTTGATTGTGCCATTTGTTCCAGTTTCTATAATAAGTTTGTTTGGGCTTGCAGATTTCCAACTGGAAGCTGCTTCGCTTGGAGCTCCTGCAGCGCAGCAGAAGGAATTGCAGGGGATATGGGGTTTGTCCATGTGCTTGGAAAAAGGAGGTTTTCCCCCCAAAATGTTCCCCCTCGGTGAGGCGGGGATGAGCTGTGATGAAAGCCGGGCGTTGTGGGGATCGTGCATCACGTGGGATGTGGGCTGGGGTTCATTCTGTTTAAATAACACTCGGGGAAGAGCCAGCTTCCAGGTTTTCACTGGAATGCGGCTGGCTGGGGGTTCACGGGATGATGCAGCTCTGCTGAAATCTCTGGGATTTCTGTTTGCCACAGGCTGTGGAGCTCGGGAAGGCACTGGGGGCTGGGGATGGCTCCAGAGCTGGGTTATTCCCTAGGAAGGAATCACCCATGGACGTGCAGGGCAGGGATGGACAGTGGCACCTCTGGAGTCAGCCCCAGGATGGTTTGGGTTGGAAGGACCTCAAAGCTCCTCTCGTTCTGTGGGCAGGGACACTTTCCACCAGCTCAGGTTGCTCCGTGCCCCGTCCCACACCGGAGCAGGGAGTTGGGCTAGCAAGGAGCTTCTCCCTGAGGTGGGGAAGCACAAACTCCACTCGCTGTGGCTCCGAGGACGGTGATTTTCAGCACGAGGATGAGAGCTGGGATTGCTGGATTTTGAGCCCCCGTGCTCCTGGGGCTGTCAGGAACTCGTGAACCCTCCCATCTGCTGTCTGGTGACACCAGAGCTGTGAGAACAGAGCCTTGTCCCCACTGCTGGCTCCGTCTGGCTCCGGTGCTGCCCGCCCAGGGTTCTTTAGGAAGTGTTGGGAGGCACCTCCACAGCAGCAGCCAGAGCCCAGCGGGATCAGCCCCTGCGTGGGGAGGAGTGGGAGATTCCCGGGTGGGTTTTGGCAGAGCTGATGTGTTACTGTGCCTTTGCTTGGATGACTTGTGGAATTACGGATCCACATCCCTGAGCGTGGCTGGGTTTAGTGACTCTGAGATGTTCCTGCTGACCATAGTGAGACCTTTTTGAGCTGTGATGGACTGCACATCCTGAAATGCTTTATTTCGGGAAGAAATCCCTCCCTCAGAGGGTGGAGAGGCCCTGGCACAGGTTGCCCATCCCTGGAAGTGTCCAAGGCCAGGCTGCAGCAACCTGGCCCAGTGGGAGGTGTCCCTCCTACTAATGGGACGATTTTAAGGCCCCTCCCAACCCAAACAATTCCACGCTTGGATCATTTCCCCTCCTCGCGTTGCTGTTCCTTTATTCGACTTCTCCCCACGGAGCCTGTGGCCATTCAACACCAACCCCAGAGGCGTTTTGAGTGCAGGGAACCTGTGGATGGATTCTGAGCAGTTCAGAGGCGCCGGCAGCCGAGTCACCACAAATCCGACGCTGTCACCCGATGTGGGAAAACGTCTTTTCAACGCCGACTGGTTTTTCTTTTCCGCCGCGGCTCTGTCGGATTTGGGTCAGGCTGCCACGAGGGGCTGCTCTCTCTGGTGGGTTTAGGCCTCCTCCTCCCTTCCTCCCTGTTCCTTTCTCTCTGAATGGCATAAATAATGCAGCTTTTTTCCCCCTCGCCGTGCTATTTTTAGGGCCAGGATTCTGGGTTAGCTGAGCGCACGATGCCGCCGCCAGCTCCCGGCTGCTCGGCAGGCAGCTCGTTCCTGCTTTCCAAACTCCTTCAGCCAGTGCTGGCTTTCCAAAACTTCCTGAACTGGTTTCGGGTTTGTTGTTTTTTTTTTTTTTTTACCTTTGCAGGAACCAGGTGTGTTTTTACAGCCTGCTCTCCTCTGGGATTTCATTTCACTCCAAGAATTCCAATCAAATATATGCAATATTTTCCCTTGATAATAAGAAAATTAATTAATTAATTAATTAAGTCCTCACCAAAGCCCTTCCAGGATCTCCTCTTGCAGCTCTTCATGGGCAGCTGCTGGGACTGGGTGGAAAAGTTTCCATTTGGGGACAAACTGCTCTGTGCAAAGGCGCTGCCTCGGATGGATTTTCCGTGTCTGTGGAGCCGGGGCCGGTGTCAGCCCTGTGGCAGCATCCCTGCAAGTCCATATTGTGCCATATAAACCTGTCAGGGTCTTATTTATAGCTGGGATGGGGTTTTCTCCCAGAGCTGGAAAGGGGGAGCCACACCAGGAAAAGGAACAGCGGGACCAAAGGCAGCGGCTGCCCTCGGGGAGTGGGACCCTGCCCCGGTATCCTGCGCCTTTCCTGGCATTCCCTGCGCCTTTCCTGGCATTCCCTGTGCCCTCTTCCCAGGCGCCTGATGACCCGGCTGGAGGACATGCGGCGCAGCGTGCTGGGGGACGGGGTGAACCGCTGCATCCTCTGCGGGGAGCAGCTGGGGACAAGGGGCTCCGCCTGTGTCGTCTGCGAGGACTGCAAGAAGGTGAGACCCCACAGAACCCCCCCAGACCCACAAACCACCCCCATCCCGGATTTTGGGTGCCCGATTCCACGGCTCGGCATCCCCGGAGTCACTCGTTGCCCAGCCCCCGCTGGTGGTGGGGACATTTCGGTGGCGCCGGCGTCACCCAGCTCTTTGTTTTCCCCGCAGAACGTGTGCACCAAGTGCGGGGTGCAGACCACCAACAACCGGCCCCAGGCCATCTGGCTCTGCAAGATCTGCAGCGAGCAGCGGGAGGTGCGTGTGGCCCCGCTGCCACCCTGTCCCCGCTGTCCCCACCCCACCCCTCCGAGACGGGACCGACTCAACCTCCCAGGGGCCTCCAGCACCATTCAGCCTCACCCAGCCGCTGTTTGAGCATGGTTCTCACAGGGTGGCTCTGTTTTCTACGCAAAATGACGTTTTATTTCATGAAAACGAAGGTTTGGGGTCCAGGGGGCTGTTGTGGGCAGAGATTGGCTCCCTGCAGTGTGAGCCAGGGAGTTAATTGATTAATTAATTAGCAGGGTGGGGATGTGGGGTTGCGCTGGCATGAGGGGATGAAGCCCTGCGAGCCCCGTCCCTGCTCCCGCAGGTGTGGAAACGCTCCGGTGCCTGGTTCTTCAAGGGTTTGCCCAAGCAGATGCTGCCGCAGCCGATGCCCGTCAGCAAGAAGGGACCCCAAACCCCGAGCGAGCCCCGCCCGGCCGAGCCGCCTGCCCCGGACCCCAAACTCCCGTCCCGGGCACCCACCCGAGGTAGGTGACAGCGGGTGCTGAGCCCCCCCAGCACTGCCAGCGGGGCTCTGGGGCTCCTCCCCATCCTCGGCAAGGGAAAACTCCGGGGAAAAAGCGTCCAGAGCAGTGGTGTGGCTGCTGCCCGTGTCCTAAAGGGGGTAGAAATGGAGCCTGGAGAGGTTTTATCCAGGACTTCCGAGTGGGCATGGATGGGGTTGCAGGACATCCTCGAGCAAATACCCCCGGGCGGGGATCAGGGCTCCCGGCTGAGAGCTTAGGCAGTGCCTGGGTAGGGATGCGGTGATGAAGAAGCCTTGAAAAAACTGGGATAAAAAGGGAAATCCGGGAAAGACTGGCAGCGTGTCCCGGGATGGGGTTAGGGGTGCGCGGGCTGCAGCTTCACCCCCTCTCGCTCTGTTTGTGCCCCCAAGGCCAGGCGGATGCCGAGGACACCGAGGGTAAGCACCGGCCTTTGTCCCGAGCCCCTTCCCTGCCTCCTCCTATTCCCACGGCGTTTTCCCGCACAGTTTCCCCCGGGATGCTGCAGCAGGACCTCTCCTCGCTGCTGCCGCCCACCCTGCGGGGAGGGACCCGGGTTATTCCAGGGCTTCCCCACCTCCCGCACACGCCGGGGCTGAGCCGCTGCCGTTCCAGAGCCGCCTCCGTGGGTGGTGGGTCCTGCTGGGAGGGGGCCGGCTGGGGGGGGTTTCCTGGTTATTTAACCGCAGTCCTTGGAAAACCTCGCGGGGGAAGTTTCGGGGGCTTGTGGGGGCTCGTGGTTGGCTGTGGGGGATGGAGCAGACGAGCCTTGTGCTGCGCACGGGGGGCAGAGCGGGGCCAGGAGGCAGCGGTGGCTTGCTCTGGTTATTCCTTGAACACTTCCAATCTTGGAGTCGTTCGGTTTGGAAAAGCCCTCAAAGCTCAGCGGGTTCGGCCGCTCCTGCAGCGCTGCCGAGGCCACCAGTGACCCATGTCCCCAAGGGCCACACCCCCAGGGCTGTTAAATCCCCCCGCAGGGATGGGGACTCCTGGGCAGCCTGTGCCGGGGCTGGGCAACCCTTCCAGGGAAGAATTTTTCCCTAATGTCCAATCTAAACCTCCCCAGGCATAACTTGAGGCCGTTTCCTCTTGTCCTGTCGCTCTTTCCCTGGGAGAAGAGCCCGACCCGCACGTGGCTCCTGTCAGGGAGCTGTGGAGAGCAACAGGGTGGCCCTGGGAGTTCATTTTGAGTAAAACCCCCATTTTCACACTTCCACATTGGATTCCGAGGGGATGAGGATTCCTGACCCTCCCCTCCAACACCGTCTGCTCCTCATTTGGGTGATGGCTAAGTTGGGAGCAGCGCAGTGGCTGCAAACCCTCCTCTTCCTTGGCTCCGTGGAAGAGGAAACGAGGGGGCTGAGGGGACAGTTCCCTCCTGGAATGGTCCCCTCCATCCCACTCCTCCTTTAGCCCAGCTTCTGCTGCCCCCAACTGCTCACCTCCCTCTTCCTGTGCAGCAGCACTTGGGGAAAGCACTTAATTAAAGCACTTTAATCATGCCCGTGGCTGGTGCCGTTAAACCTCCCAGCCCCACAGGCAGCTTTTATTAATCCGACGGCTCCCGCAGTCGGGGAGGGTTTGCCAGCTCCGCGCGTCGCTCCCGGTGCTCAGCATGCTCCTGCCGTGCCCATGATTTTCCTACAGCTCCCTTGGAAAATTATTTATTGCACCGCGCTTTCCGCACCACGGGGCTCCTGCTCCTGGACGCTCATTTCGCCCCCTCTCCCCGCTCTTCAGCATTCCCGGTGTTTTTCCCTCTCTCCCTCCTCCTTTCCCCCCGCAATCTGTTGCGTTGCGCTTTGTCCTCGCGCCCGGTGACCCTGAGAGCCCAGCCAAGGAGAAACAGCCCATTTGTGTCACGGCAGAGATTTATCCCTGGCGTCTCCAGCAGCAGCCAGGTGAGCGCCGAGACCTTTCCCGTCACGTCCGTGGGGTTGCAATTCATCACCCTGGAGCGCCGGGCTGGGATTGATCCGCTGGGACGGCGGCTGCTGGGTGATGGAAGGGAGAGGCAGAGGCAGCTGCCACGGCTGTCTCCTTGATAAACGGGAGATGATCAGCAGAAGGAAAATATGACACACACACCCCCCATCCCAGGAATGTGGAACTGGGACACCATCAGGGTTTGCTGGGTGCTGAGGACCAGCTGATGGATACCTCTGGCCTTGTTTTCCCGCGGGACTCTGGTGTCCCCACGGTTCGGTGTGTCCTTGGGGATTTCCTGAGCGCTGCGTGCGGGTTTGGTGGCGCAGAGCCCTCCTGCTGCAGTGCCCAGAGCTCGGGAGGTGCTGCTGCAGTGGCCGTACCTACTGTCCCCCTGCTGCTGGCACCCAGGCTGGGCACACCCAGGGGTGGCCGCTCGCTTTTCCAGCCTCACTGCTCCTTTATCCCTCTCCCTGCAGGCACCGAGGCCACAGCGGCCGCCCGGGGCAGCCGTAGGGCGGCCGAGGGCCGGCCGGGTCCGTGTGGCAGCGAGGACACCGGGGGGGACAGCGACGGCCGGGACTACGCTGCGGAGAGCGGGGTCAGCAGGAGCCCCGGTGAGAGCGGTGCTCCCGCACCCCTGCGCTCCTGGGAGGAGAGCTGGGAGGGCACCGAGCCGGGACCCACCCGCGGGTGGTGTCTGCTGATCGTCCTCTGTCCTCGCAGGTGTGAAGAGAACCAACTCCGTGCAAGGCCAGCGGCCACCCCCGCCCGCTACCGCCGGTCCCGCTGCCGCATCCGCCGCTGGCTCCGCTCCGGCAGCAGCTCCCGCAGGTAGGGTGCGATGGCAGCCAAGGCTTTCGGTCCCTGGGGACACCCCAGGGTGGGGCAGGGACCCTCTGGCTTGGCGCGGTGGGAGAGGGAAGGGGGAAATGTCCCAAGAAATGCCACCTCTGTCCCCAGCGCCGGCGGCAGCAGCAGCAAGGCCGGGTCCCGGGGGTCCCGCCCGCTTCCCGGAGAGACAAGGTAACCCCGGGCTGGCTGCGGGGGGCTGGGGGGCGGAGCAGGCCGGGGGCTAACGGGGGCCCTGCCGC
>VYXC01001709.1:65854-79605 GCA_013397175.1 Platysteira castanea | reverse complement strand
CGCGCGGGTTTAAATCATCCCTGGGCTCCCCGTCCCTCGGTGCCGGGGGGTGAGTGCCCTGGGGAAGAGCAGGAATGGTGCTGGGAGATCCTTTCCCCTCCCCGTGCCCTCCCTCACCCCCAGCGTGGGGAGCGGGAGCCGCTCCCTCGGGCCGTGGCAGCTCCCGTTGTGCCACCGAGCAACGATTGCCTTTAATTGCCTTTTTTGGGGGAATTTTCCGGCTCGATTCCCCGGGCAGGGCTGGCGGCAGCCCCGGGACGCCGCGGGCGGTGGCTCCGCGGTGCTCCGGGCGGTGACATCGCCCCTCGGGGACATCGCTCCCTCCGTGTGCCCGGGCGGTGACATCGCCCCTCGGGGACATCGCTCCCTCCGTGTGCCCGGGCGGGGGCGGGTGGCGGCGGTGGCCGCGCCGGTGGCGATGCCCAGAGACGGCAGCAGATGTCACTGGAGCTCCAGGGATGGAGCGGGAAGGAGGTACCGGGAGGATCCCCAGGGATTTGGGAATCTGGGGTGCAATCGCACCCCGCTCCTGCCGCTCCAAGCGCTGCTTCTCTGCCAAACCTTCAGTGTCAGGGAAGAGTTGGGGCTTTGTCCTCTGGGGAAAAAAAAGTTCCCAGGGAAGTCCAGCAGCCTTAAAATTGAGCTTTTTGAGCTTCTTCTTACTGATTTTGTTTTCCAGCGTTGAGTCCTTCCCATTGATTTTTCCTCATTTTTTTCCCCGTGGCCAGCAGAGAGGTCCCAGTGGAGGAATCCCAGTGGGAAAGTCCCATCCAAGACCTCCCAGCCAAGAAATCCAACCCAAGAGGTGCCAGCAGAGACCATCCAGCTCCAGGTGAAGATTGGGATGAGGATCCCTGACACTTCTCTGGGATGAAGGTGCTGCGGCGTTTGTGGGTGAGGCAGCACCCGTCGTGCTTGGTTGTGAATTCCTGAATGGAAAACGATTCCACAAAGAGAAAGAGGGATTTTGAACAAATCCATGGGAATAAGAGAGGGTGCTTTGTTCACTGATTCCTATTTTTCCTCCCATTTTCTTTCCAGCCTCTCTGGAAGGAAAGTCCTTGGAATGCAAGTTGGGCTTGCTCAGGACCATATTTTGCATCTTCTGCTTCTGTAGGTGGCTTCCCAGCTCTAATTCCATCTCAGCACATTCCGCTCTTCCGGCCACTTTCCTTGTGCACTGACTGGATTGGGACCTTTGGAGCAATCCATGGATTCTCATCCCTATTCCAGCCAGGCCAGTCGGGAGCAGGAATTTACAGTGGTTGGGAAATCAATAGAGGTTTGCTCCTCATCCAGGGGGCTGGGAAATGGGGATGGCAGCAGCACCTTAGGCAGCTGCCAGGACCTGAGGCAGGTCCTTGGCTGATCTTGGAGAGGGGCCAGGACCATCCCAGGAGAAAAGCCATGGGATGGAGATGTTGGCAAAGTGTTTGGCTCTTGTTCCGCTCCTGCGAAATCCAAGTGGCTCCTCTCCAAGGCTCCCGCGGCTCCAGGAGGTCACGGCAGCACCCAGGGACCCAGCTCATGCCCTGCAGGGCTGTTTTCTGATTGCCTCCTGCAGGATAACTTATTAAAAATTCCATGATTATGGAGCTCTCCTCATCTCCTGCCTGATCCCAGAGTGTCAAGAGAGCACCAAGTGGGAGCAAAACCTTCCCTGGCTTTCCATCTCCTGGGGGAAAGCAAATAAAATAAATAAACCAAGCTTCTCCTCTTTCACATTTCCCTTAAAAAATAGAGGAGCTCAAATAAATAAATCCCTCCTCTATCCGCTTTGGAGCCCAGCTTTTCCAAAAGCCAGCAGGGAGAAATCTCTTTATCTGCCAGGGCAGAGATAACAATGTAATTACGAGCTGGGATCCGTGGTTTTCATCTCACCAGCCCCCAGCCTAAAATAAACCCTTCTCTTTCCACTCCAACGCTCAGAGCTTGGCTACCACCTCCTCTGGGCTACTGGCCACTGCAGAGGGGAAGGCCTGTGGTGGTGTCTGGAGAGGCCAGAAAGATTTTTCCTCACCCAGGGACCCAGCTCATAAGTCTTTTCCACAGGGGAATGTTGGGTCTTGAAGACCTTCAGGGGACGCTCAGCTCCTCCCGTGCCAGTGGAATACGGAGCCGTGTTTTAGTGGTTGTGTGAATTCCGTGAGCTTTTTGGGGCAAGAAAAATTCTAAACAATAAATATCGTCCTTTTTTTACTGCAGGCTGCAGCACGGGAGTGCAACTCACAGCCGTCAGAGAGAGGAGTGGTCAGCAGCTGCTGTAAATCCTGGATTCCAACAGGCTCCACACTCCAAGAAAAGTAGCAGTGGATGCACGGGATAACGGGAAGGGAATTGGAAAAGGAAAGGGAGTCCGATGAAGCACAGCTTGAATATGAACTGGGCATGATGGTTTGTACTGGGAGAGGCCCCAGGAGGTGGAGCAGCCTCCTGATGATGGAGCTGGAATGAGGAATGCACTCGGTGTGGAGGGGTTTGGGATGGGATGGGATGGGATGGGATGGGATGGGATGGGATGGGATGGGATATCCAGCACACGGCTCCGTGCCAGGCTCAGCTGGGATAATTTGTGCAGCTGCCCAGCGTGGAAAGTGGCATTTCATTAGAAACAAGCACAAAAATCCGACCTTTTCCACCCTGCTCCCCTCATCCCACGGCTTTGCTTCCATGGCTTTGCTGTTTCCCAACCAACACCTCTCCATCCCAGCCTGGCTGTGGCACTGAGCTCGTCTCAGCTGTTCCCTGGGGACCGCATTCCCAAAGGGCAGCGTTTCCCAGGACACCAGGAATGGGTTTAAACCGGGAGAGAGCGGGTTTAGGTGGGATATTATTCCTACGGGAAGGGGTTCACTCCCCCCCCCCAGTCCCTGCCATGCGGATCCAGCCCTTTGCATCCTGATGCTGCATTAGGAGCTGGAAAACCGCATTTTCCTGGAATCCAGGTGGAGTTGATGTCAGCTGGGAGCAGTTTACTGCGGAACGTGGGCCTGGCAGGAGCGGGGACGGGAGCTGGGGAGCAGCGGGTGCTGCATCCTCGGTGTGGGGGACACGGAGTCGCCTCCTTTGGGGACATTTTGGGAATGCTGGGCGATGAATCCAAGCCCCCTGGGGGCAGGGAACAGGTGGATTGGGAACATCAGGATGCCGGCACCTGCCTTCCAAGCTGGATGGAGCAGCTGGAGTGGGGCTGGAAAGCTGCAGTTTCCTGCTCGCAGAGATCTGAGCGGCTCCCTGAACCCATTAGGGCTGCACAGATAACGGATTTCTCAGGTTCGCTGGGAAAAATCCCAACAAACGCCTTTCAAAAGCTGTCCAAACAAAAAGGCTCGCCTTGATCGCGGACACACTGGGAAATAAAAGCTGTGGTAGACACAAAGGGGTGGGGAAAAAAAATGAATTTAGGTCGGGTCAAAGGGAATTGCCACTGAGAAGCCGTCGGGGTGTTTGGAAACGGGATGGGCTGAATATGAGAGGGAAGGAGCCTGAGAAATTCACGGGTGTCTCTGTCGCTCTTCTTTGTCCCCTGATGAGGGTCAGCATCGTTAATTGAGGGCAGAGCTGAGGAGCCGATCGGTATCTCCCTGATAAGAGCCCTGTCACGGCAGCCCGGAGTGCCGCAGCCGAGATCTCCAGAGCCTCGGCAAATCAGGGTTTTATTCAGCCGTGGACAAAGAGCATTTTCCTTTTAAACTCCGAGTTATTCAGCTCCGTGTGACTCCCGCTCCGCTGTGAAGGCAGGTGGGACTTCCAGAGGGGGAATTCAGCCGCTGCCTTATCTCCAAAGCTCTCCCAAAGGATGAGTTTCCAGGAGCTCTCAGCTTGCTGGAGCTCACACCTTTCGTCCCCAGCTGCTCCCAGGGTGTTTTTAATGTCTTGGCCTTACAAATCGGCTTTGATCGAGCAGCTGGAAAGTTTTTTTTCAGGGAAGCAAGGCTTTGGAGAAGGGCAGGAAAAGTGGGAATGAGAACCTGCCTAAGGGAAAGCTGCTCTGCCAGGCAGGGCACGGGGTAATCAAGGTAGGTTATATCCCTGGAAAAGAGACTCATTCCATCCCTGGAAAGGCTCAAGGTCAAGCTGGACGGGGCTTGGAGCAGCCTGGGATAGTGGAAAATAACGGGGGGTGGAATGGGATGAATTTGAAGTTCGCTTCCAACCCAAATTTTTCTGGGATTCGCGGGGGTAGCAGAAGCACGAAGCAGAGCCCATGAAGCAGCTGCTGAACCGAAAACGCAGGAAAAGGGAAAACAAAGCCCAGCAGGGCCCTGGGAAGGGTTCACAGGAGCTGGCGGGCTCCGGCGCACCGGGATAACCCCGAGCCGGAGCTGCCCTCCTGGAGTGGGAATCTTATCGATCTCCTTTGTTTCACGAGCGGCGCTGACGCGATGAGATTTGGCAGCAGCGTTAATTCTGAAATATGAGCTGCGCCCGGGCCTCTTTATCTCTAATTGTTTGAAAAATGACACGGGGATGGCGTTGGTGCCCTGGAAATCATCCCGGGGCTGCGGGGGAGGGGCCGACCGCAGGTTGGGGACTTGCTCGTGCGACACAGGGACCTGTGCGGGTCACTCCAGCTTTTCCCGATCCCTGGAATCTCACGGTCCTGCAGCGGTGGCCGAAGGTGCTGGACAGTCTCCTGTGCTCGTGGAAGTGGTCACTGGCTGTTGTCGCCAGGGCAGGGGGTGACAGGAGGAGGTGGGGACCACAGAGCCACCCATCCGTGGGAACAGCTGCTGGGGGTGGCAGCGCGACGTTCATCCATCCCGGGTTATTTTCCATGTCTTTTTTCCCTAATCGACTTGAAACCCTCGCCAGCATCCCATGCAGGAGCTGGGGAGAGACGCAGAGGGAGGTGGGGTGCGCTGACATTTAATTCAGACGAGGATTTAAGGATTTACGCTGAAATGGAGTTAAAAAATTCCTGTCCCCGTGCCAACCGGCTGCAGCCAAGAGCTTGGGAGAGCCGCGGCCTGGGAATGCGGGTCTGTCCCTGGGATGGGCAGGATTCACACCCCAGGGGTGGGATATTCCTGCTTTTGGAAAGGGGTCCGGCACCTCTTTAGGCTCTCTGAGGAGGGTCCCTCCCTCCACCTCACCTTTTGGGGGTCCTGCCTGGGGGGTGATGGGGTGGGAATTCCTCCCGTTGCTTCAGCTCCCGGAAAATCGGTCCCTGCCTGACAGGGAATGTGCTGAGCCAAGTCTGCACCTCCTTAAACCCTCAAACACCGGCGAATTTGCGGAAAGGCCACAAATACACCGGGAGGAATTATGGAGCATTACCTTGGAAAGGAGCGTTTTAGACACATCCACTTCTTTACTGACGCCTTTGGCCTCAGCGCGGGGAGGAAACACAGCGATTTATTGACTTCTTTTTTCCCCTCCAGTTTTTCATTCAGATATTTTCGACAGACCCTCCTCAGGGCAAGTCTGACCGGCGCCGTGGATCTGTCGCTGCTGAGCTCACGGCAGCAGATCCTCGGGACAAATCCCGATCCATGGAGCGGCTGGGATGCTCGGGATGTGAGCCAGCCCCGGGGTGCAGGGAGGGCGCTGCCGCAGGAGCTGGCTCCAGGAGCAGCTTCCCGAGTCCTCGCTTGCTCCAGCAGCGAGCGGTCCCTCCTGGAGCTGAATAATTCAGGCTCTGCAGCGCTGCCGCTCCCACCGGGAGCGCGGCACGGCCGGGGAATGGCAATGAGCCGGCGCTGCGGAGCCTGCTCGGCCTCGGGAAGCTGGGAATTCATCCTTTCCCCCTTCCAAGCGATGCCATCCCGGCCCCCGGGGCGCGTCCCCTTCCCAGGAGGACCACGCTGCGCCTCGGAGCCCTGGTGCCAGGTCGGATGGGCCGGGATGCGGCGCTGGCACCGGAAATCCGCTCCTGGCGCGGCTTTGAGATGCGAGGGGTGTCGTGGGCTTGGGGACAGCAGCGAGGACACGAGGTGGCTTCAGGACAAGGAGCAGCCAGGCAAATGCACCTTGTCCCCAGGTCCTTGTCACCGCCATCCGGGTGCCCCCGGGGCTGGAGCAGAGCCCAGACACCCTGGGCTGTCCTCGCAGCATCCCTGTCCCCTTCCTCCTGTCCCTGCCCTTCGCATCCTCCTGCTCTCTCGGGATTCCCCTTGGCCACGGCTTTTCCAGGGAGTGCTTCCAGCACGGTGTGGTGCAGGAACAGGTGGCAAATCCCCGTGGAGAGCGGGAGGGTTGATCCCTAAACTGGGAAGCAGGAGCCTGTAGGCTGCACCTTCCTGCTGTCCGTGTGTCCCATGGAGGGATGGATGGATGGATGCAGGGATGGATGCAGGAATGGATGCATGGATGGGATGGATGGATGGATGGATGGATGGATGGATGGATGGATGGATGGATGGATGGATGGATGGATGCATGGATGCATGGATGCATGGATGCATGGATGCATGGATGCATGGATGGATGCCAGGCTGGGATGGAGGGAGACAAAAACCATCCCTGCTCCTTGGTGGATCTGTTCCTGCACCAACGGAGCCAGGATTGGGGTCCTGAGCAGCACCTGGAATGCTGCACCTTGTGGGATATCCAAGGGAGGACAACGGTGCCAAGCATCCCATGGTTCTGGCATCCATCCCTCCTGCGGCCGATGGAGCTGCCGACATTCCTGCTCCATTTTCGGGATGAGCCAGGCTGTGGATAAAATAATTTGCTGAGAATCATTAACCTAATGATGAAGGCTTTGGATAAACGGCTTAGCCTGACCAGAGGGGGAAACGGAATTAATGGTGGCTTTGGAAAGGAATGGGAAAAGGGATTGGGATGAGCAGTGGGGAGTTTGGGGATATCGAGGCTGGGGTCTCCTCCCATCCCACCCAAGGATCTTCCAGCCCCATCCCACCCCTCTGCACCCCGGAGATGGGAAGGAGCAGGAACGGGGTGCGAGCACCAGAATCCAGCCTAGCCACGGGATTTAGGGATAAAACCCCAGGACCACATCCCAGCACTGCTGCAGGGTCAAAGGGGAAACTGAAAAGCAGCTTAGGGACCTGAAGCTTTTCCTATTTTTGGAAATGTTGGAGACAATGGGAAGTGGCACTGGGCAGGAGGAAGCTTGGGGCAAACATTCCTGTTTATCCCAGGATTGTGCCAGATAAACAGGTTTTCCAGGAAGCTCCAAGCAGGCAGAAGGAAGGGAAATGGAAGGGAAATGTCCCCAGCTCCATCTTTAGGTGTCTTTGCAGTTTTTCTGTCTGGATCAGAATTAACTTAGGGGCTGGGTGAGCCCTAAATGCCGATAATTAAACCCAAACCGCCCCAGGATCAGGCACCACCCCCTGTCCCTGATGAGGGCCTGGCCCTATTATTTGAAATTAATGCAATTATTCTTCCGGCAGAGCAATAAATTCCTGTTCTGCAGTGCCCAGAGGACCCCAAAGCAGAACAAATGCTCCGATAAAGCCGGGATGGGCCTTCCTGGAAGCTGGAGTGCTGGGTTACCAAGGAGAGGAGCAGGTTTGGGAATGTTTAATAAATGGTTGCCTGATATTTCTTGCTTGCAGCGCATCTCTCTGATTAGTAAATGTTTTCTGCTCGCTGATTAACTTTGTTTATTTCTTAATTAGGTTCAGCGCCGGCTGTCTCGTGGTTCCCAAATAATTGTTTGATTAATGGGCCTGGATTTACATTTTCATTAAGCCCCCCCCCAATTAGCAGTGCCAGAACAGGCAGATCTGGGCCCTCAGAATGACAATTTCGGCCCATTAAGTAATAACTGTCCTATCGATCGGGGATAATGGAGCACAGGTGCTGAGTCCACGGCTGAGTCACGGAATTCCCGGGGGAATGTTGGGAGTGCACCCAGGCAGCACCTGCTGCTCCGGCTCCCTTTGCCTCGCCGGTGATTAAGGGGCGTTAATTGATTCCAGTTTGGGCATTGATTGGTGAGGGAGGGCTCCCAGCCAGGGAGTGGGATCGTCACTTCCCAGGGTGGGATGGGATGGGATAGGGATGGAATGGGGATGGGAAGTGGGGAATGGTGAGAGAAGGATGGGATGGGATGGGATGGGATGGGATGGGATGGGATGGGATGGGATGGGATGGGATGGGGATTAGGATGGGGATGAGAAGTGGGGGTGGGGTGGGTTGAGGATGAGAATGGAGATGGGATGGAATTGAATGGGTGGATGGATATGGGAATGGGGTGGGAATAGGGATGGGGACAAAGACAGGAACAGGAATAGGGACAGGAACAGGGATGGGAACAGGAAGGGATGCAAGGACAAAGAGGAGGACACTGCCAAGGAGCCGCTTGGCCGCTGATCCCAAGGGAAGGGAAACGAGTCCCTGCTTGTGTCAGCCAGCCTGAAGCGTGTCTGGAGATGCTTTCCCAGCGGGGAGGAGGAGGTGCTGGGGGACAAACAACCCCTTTTCCTTATTCCCAGGGGACCTGCCAGGCTGTGGGGACATCACCGTGGCGAGGATGTCACCCTGGAGGGGCTCTGTCCCTCGCAGCACTCCAGAAGAGCCTGGTGCTAGATTTGCTCTCACCACAACCATGGCTTTTTTTTTCCTTCACGCTGGATTCTGCTCTCCAAAAGTAGGACACGGCCATTCCACGTGTCTGCTCCAAAGCTCCCTAATCTCCTGCCGCTGGCCAGGACAGGGAATCGCAGTGCTGGGAGTGGCTTTGCCGGGTGCTCCAGGGCTCCGTGGGGTCCGGATCCAGCGGGGAGAGGTTGGAGGGGATGGAAACCCACAGGGACCCCTTGGATTTCCTCCTGGTTTGTGGGAGCGATGTCACCCCTGCCTGGTGACAGTGACGGCCATGTGGCACTTCCTCCTTCCCCACTGCCCTCATCCCGGCCCTGGGGTGCTCCTCATCCTCTCCAGCAGGGAGGAGGGCAGAGCCAGTCCCTCTGCCAGGAGCTGCTGGAGGAGGATGGCAAAAGGGGGCAAAAATGGGGATTTTGAAGGTTTTCCCAAGTTTCCCCATTCCACGCTGGATTTGCCTCACTCTTCTCCAGCTTTTCCTGCTCTGGAGTGCAAGCCAGCCCCGGGGAGGGCGAGGAGAGCTCACGGTTTCCAGCCATAGCTAAGGGAAGAGCCAAAATCCTGTGGCAAAGCCATGGGAAGCAGCTTTGCCCCTGGATTCGCTGCTCCATGGAAGCACCGGGATGATCCCTGTGCCCACGGGCGGTTCCTCTGCTCCCCCCCAGCCAAACCTGCGCTGCCTCCCCTCAGCAGGTGCCACCAGGATTTGGGGACCTGCTCCAGCTGGGAATGTCCTGAGCCAGACCAAAAGCTGGGAGCAGCCACGGCCTCGGGCCAAGCCCAAAGCTCCAAGTGGTCACTGGAAAACTTCCAGCTCTGCCTTGCGTCCGGTCCATCCGTGATCGAGGATTTACAGAGCTGCCTCTTGCCCAGATCAGGGGTGGATCATCATCCCTGCCTCCGCTCCATTCCTTCCCCACATCCACCACCGTTATCCCGGGTATTTAATCAGGCATGACCCATTCCCAAGGCTCCCGGGACTGCCGGAGGATTTATTTCCCTGCATCCCAACGTTGCATCCAGGACACGCTGCCCTTCCCAGGTGGGTGCAGCTGGGGAAGCCCTCCCTGATCCCAACTCCTCCCCGCTCCAAAGGGCCCCAAAATTGCCTCCTTCAAACATTTTTCCTCCAAGTTTGCAGGGCAGGAAGAAATTCTGGGAGCTGTTTGGCAATGCCATCCATGGATTCTCCCGGCACAGCCACGTCCCGGTGCCTGCTGCGCTCCAAGGGCAGCCTGCAAACTCTGACACGTGAAAGACAAACCCAGATCCATGAATTAGCAGGAAGAAATGGAAATTCGACCCCTTTTTGATGTTTGAAGGGAAGGTGCTGCGCCGGGCTGTGCCTGAGGGAGGCTGTGGGAGCGGGAGCTGCAGCCGGGATGTGCTTCCCATACTCCTGGAGCACCAGGAACACTCAGGACACCCCTGGCAGGAGTCTCCATCACATTTTGGACTTCACCAGCCCTGGAAAAGGAAGCCCTGAGCCCAAAAGCAGCCGGGAGCAGCCGCATGGAATGCAAAATGCCCATTCCTGGGGAATTCCTGCCTGGCTCAAGGAATGCTTTGTGTTTAGGGAGCAAACGGCTCTGGCTGAGGACAAGGGGGGATGGTTTTAAACTGAAAAGGAGAGATTTAGATTGGATTTTGGGAAGGAATCCTTCCCTATGAGGATGGGGAGGCCCTGGCACAGGGTGCCCAGAGAAGCTGTGGCTGCCCCATCCCAGGAAACATCCAAGGCCAGGTTGGATGGAGCATCCCCTCTTCCCCTGAGCCATCCCCTCCTCCCCACACCATCCCCTCCTGCCCTAATCCTCCCTTTCCTGCCCCAAAATGCCCTCTCCCTGCCCCGTGCCAGCAGCACAATGCCAGAGTGTTGGTTTTTGTAATTTATTAGCAGGACAACCCGGTTTAGGCCCCGCGGACAAACGGGATGTTGTATTCCCGGAGTTTATCCCTGGGGAACAAATAAACAAACAGAGTGCTGGAAACCTCATGAATTTTTTAAAGAGCTTATCAAAATCTTTTTTTCCCCCCCTTTTCCCACAGGCGGAGTGGCTGAAAGGGGAAATATCCCCTCCATCTGCATTCCCAGCACTTCTTTTCCCTTCAATCCCTTAATCCCCTTCTTTCCAGCTTTAATCCACACGGTTGCCTCTTTCTTGTTGGTTTTTTTATCAATTCCCCCCCTCCAAAGAATCACAAAACCAACACCGAGGCTCCGGAGCTCCGTGTCCAAACTCCCGGCTCCGTGAGCATTACATCATCCCAATTCCTATTTTTTCCCCTTTTTCTTTTTTACCCTAGAATGACCCTGGATTTGCAGCCCTGGGGCGTTTCTTGGGATCGCAGGCAGCGGGAATTGGACATCTGGGAACTGGAGACCCATCAGCGCCCGGAGAGCCCCTCCCCGCTGGAGACATCCCTGCCGCCGGCATCTTAATGAGTTAATTAAGGACAAGCGGGGCAGGAGAGGTGCGGACCCTCCGGGAATTCTTCCTGGGAGAGGCTCCTGTAATTCCCAGGGAACCGCGGCCACCGGCTGCTTCCCGGGGGAGCAGGGAAACGCCAGCGCTGAGGAGAAGCCTCGAGCGGCCCCAGGGCGTTGGATTCCCATTCCAAAGAGGTGTTCCCAATATTCCCCCGCAGCTCCATCCTTTTCAGCGCTGGGGATGATTCGCACGGATCTCCTGCCTTCAGCCCCTCCAGATCCCAAAATTCGTTCCTAAAAGCAATTCGAACCCATCAGGAAAACCCTGCTCGCTCCCATTCCGGTGATTCCAGCTTGTTCCTGCAAAGGTTGTACCGCTGGAAAATAAATGTAGGAAAGAAGAGTGGGAAAGGTCAGCAGGAGCTGTTATTCCATGACATTCCTGATTCCCGGGAGTCATTCCCTTGCCTGCCCCACACGGCTCCGAGAGCACGAGATTTGCTAATGATTGACTTTTAATCAGCTGCTCCCTGATAACCCAGCCCAGCTCCCAGGAAAACTGGGATTGCAGGGACATTTTCCAGCCCCAGAGGATCACCTTGGGATAGAAATAACTCAGGAAATGAAATGAGGCTCCTTTTCCTGCCCTTCCCTGGATGTCACCTCCTTAATAACCCGCACCTGGAAGTACAAGCACAGCCTCATCCTCGGAGGAAGGCAAAGCCTCTGGAAAACCTCTGGGATGCTGCTCCAGTGTCTGCCATGGGAATGCCGAGGACCAGCAGGAATGAAAACCCTTTCTGCTGCCCCTGGGGGAAATAATGATCTCCTAAAAACTGATATTTCCAGTCCCAGAAGGCCCCAAATGGGACTTCAATCCCAAACTAATTTTCCCACATCCCGGCTCGTTGTGGGGCAGAGCAGAGCAGCACCAGAGACCCCTTTAAATGGGAGATTCTGACCTTTCCCTGAGGATCTTTCCAGCCATCCTGTTCCCAGCTTTTTTTTTTTTGGTGTGTCCTGGCACTTCCTAATCCTCCAAATGGGATTGGATGCAGCTTTTTCAATATTATAATGCACTGCACCCTCATTTTCCTGAGCCTTCGGGTAATTAGAAGGTTTTTAATGCCCATAAACCAAGGCTGCAGTGGTGGGGAGGAGGGGACGGTCACTCCAGTGTCCCCACCGGGGTGGGGACCCAGAATTTGCCCTTTTCCAGTGAAAGCCACCCCGATGCCAGGGCACTGGGAGCCACTGGCTCCGTTTCCCAGGATAAGACTGGCGCCAGGAACCTTCACAATCACTTTTGGCTCAAAATCCAGCATCCCTGACGTTGGGATTTATCTGGGGACACTTCAGGCCAAGGTCAAAAGTCCCTCGTCAGTAACCTCAATGTTTTTGGGATAAAACCCACCCTGAAAACGCTGCAGGACTGGGTCCTTCTGGGAGCAGAGATTGGGAGTCACTTCCTTTACACCCCAATCCATAAGGAAAACAGATTTGACATCTCAGGAAGGTCCTGGGAAGCCAAACTTTATTCCAGCAGATGGTGGTCCCAGGGGAAGGCACCGTGCATCCCCTCAGGAGAGCCGGAATTGCCAACACCCCGCTGGGGAGCCGTGGAGGGCGAGGATATCCCTGTTTTTATAAAGCACAGGGAAGAATTGCTGCGTTTGGGGGGAATATGGGACAGTTTGGAAGCAGGGAAAGCCCTTGGATGGTGGGATCCACCGGCCCAGCGTGGGGCCCATTCCCGCAATTCCCAGATCTCAGCCGGAGGGGGGGAGCGTTGCGTGGTCAAACCCAGGGAACCAAACACCGGGAGGATTAAAATAGCACAAAACAGCTCCTCAGCCCCCAGACTGGAACTGAGGCAGCATTCCCAGCCTGGTTTCCTATGGAAACGAGCGCCACGGTCCAGCCGCTTCCCCGCGCCTGCCCGGGGTGGTGTCGGGGGCTCCTGGCTCAGGGATGCTCCCGCATCCCGCACGGATCGGGCCGAGGCTGCGCTTTCCCTGGGCAGGATCCATCCCTCCCCCGGGCTGCTGCATTCCCGGGGTCCGGGAATGGGGATCCCGGCGGGATGAGCGAACCTCTGTGGGTGTGTTGGTCCTCCCCCACACCCCCCGTTTCCCTGGCACCCGGAAAATTCTGCGTTCCGAGCCCGCATCCCTGGCTGCAGCTTTGGGAGCAGAGATTCCAAGGCCATGGAAGGCGCTGCCTCGATCAGCTGCAGGGACAGGTGCTTCCTCTGGAGCCTTTTGAAATCCTCTCCTCACCTGGAGGGACTCGTTGTGTGCCACAGCCGGGAATGCTGAAGGATTGGGATCACAGCCGGGAATGCTGGGGGGTTGGGATCACAGCAGAGCCAGCACCGGGCAGGGGGTGCGGGTTCTGGCTGCCACCAGCACACCCTAAATATTCCCCCCAGCACCTGAAGTTGGCAGTAAAAGCGGTGGGAGGAAAATTCCCGCTTGCTTTAATCTCTTTAGAGTCGCAATTTTTCTCATTCCCAGGGTCGGGAAGTTTTAAAATTAATTTTTAATTGATCTGACAGCCTAAAAAAAAAAAAAAATCCACATATGCAAACACACACATAGATATATCCCATGATATATTCATATGTATATTTAATTTGATATATTTAGTTGTGATATATTTATTTATAACGCGGATTTAGATTATTTATATGCATTTACATCCATATACGCAGCTATATATTGCATGTTTATATATTTATATTATTACATTAATTATATTAATATATTTACATTAACATATCGATGTATTTATTTATTTATAT
>VYXC01001709.1:54917-65638 GCA_013397175.1 Platysteira castanea | reverse complement strand
AAAAAACCCCAAATTAGCAAGCAAAATATAAGAGAGGAAAACAAACAACACCTCCCAGCCCCTGCGCCAAAATAATGCTAAAAAAAAAATAGGAGAAAAGAGGATCACGAAGCTCCGGGAGCGGGGGGTCGGCCGGACCCCGGCCCGCCGGGAATTGTGCGTGGGAAGCGGCGGCTGCGTGTGCGGGAAGTTGGGGGGGCAGCGGGTCCCCCCCGCGGCTTTGCGGGAGTTGATGATTCCCGCCTCATCCCGGCAGGGATTTCNGCGGAGGGATGGATGGAGCGGGGGATGGAGCGGCTGGAGCGGCGGCGGCGGCCGGGAACAGGGCCCGGGGACGGTGAGGAGGAGGCGGCGGGGGAGGAAGAAGGGCTCGGGGAGGGGGCAGCGCGTTAAAATAAGGGGATAACGGCGAAAAAACCCCAAATTAGCAAGCAAAATATAAGAGAGGAAAACAAACAACACCTCCCAGCCCCTGCGCCAAAATAATGCTAAAAAAAAAATAGGAGAAAAGAGGATCACGAAGCTCCGGGAGCGGAGGCACGGCGGNCTGGCCCACTGCACCTTCTCATCCGGTGAGTGCCGTATCCTTCCTTCCTCTGGGAATTTATCTGGGAGTTATCCTTTATAAATGAGGGGCTGTCTCTTCCCTGGGCTTGGGAAAGAGCTTTTCCTTGGAATATCCAGTGCTGTTGAGCTCCAGGGACTGCTCTGACATGGGGTTCACTAGCAGTTATTATATTTTTAATTTGATATTATTATATTATAGTTATTTTTAGCAATTATTGTGGTTTTATATAGGTTATCTATCCTATATGTTATTAGCAGATATTACGGGGTTTACATTTGTTATTCTATTATCTAAATTATTAACCACTGCCAAGGGTTTTTATATATTATATTATAATATTCCCTGTATAATTAGCAGTTATTAAGCCCAGGGAGAATTCCCCGGGGGGTTTTGCTCAGGTTTTCGGGATGCCNAAAAAACCCCAAATTAGCAAGCAAAATATAAGAGAGGAAAACAAACAACACCTCCCAGCCCCTGCGCCAAAATAATGCTAAAAAAATATAGGAGAAAAGAGGATCACGAAGCTCCGGGAGCGGGGGGTCGGCCGGACCCCGGCCCGCCGGGAATTGTGCGTGGGAAGCGGCGGCTGCGTGTGCGGGAAGTTGGGGGGGCAGCGGGTCCCCCCCGCGGCTTTGCGGGAGTTGATGATTCCCGCCTCATCCCGGCAGGGATTTCTCGCTGGTTGCTGCTGCTTTGGGAAGGGTTTTGCTTCGCAGAGGGAGCCAGGCAGGAGAGAGCTCTGCTCATCCTCATCCTCCTTCCCAGACTTTGTGCAGGAGCATCTCCGCCAGGGAAATAGGGAATATAAGGGAATGTAATCCTTTCAGAAGCCTCTCCCCCGGTTTTTTTGCCTCTTCCCACATCCACGCTGGCGACTTCGGGGGATAATTTAATCTAAAGCTGAGCAGGGAGAGCAGAGGCAGTTGCAGAACGGCGTGAAGGTAACCTTGAGCCGAGCCCTATAAACCCCGGCCTCCATCAAGGCAGGATTAGAGAAACTTTGCTGGCAATCCAGAGCTGGGAATCACAGCCCCCACCCAGCCTGGCCCTGGCCCACTGCACCTTCTCATCCGGTGAGTGCCGTATCCTTCCTTCCTCTGGGAATTTATCTGGGAGTTATCCTTTATAAATGAGGGGCTGTCTCTTCCCTGGGCTTGGGAAAGAGCTTTTCCTTGGAATATCCAGTGCTGTTGAGCTCCAGGGACTGCTCTGACATGGGGTTCACTAGCAGTTATTATATTTTTAATTTGATATTATTATATTATAGTTATTTTTAGCAATTATTGTGGTTTTATATAGGTTATCTATCCTATATGTTATTAGCAGATATTACGGGGTTTACATTTGTTATTCTATTATCTAAATTATTAACCACTGCCAAGGGTTTTTATATATTATATTATAATATTCCCTGTATAATTAGCAGTTATTAAGCCCAGGGAGAATTCCCCGGGGGGTTTTGCTCAGGTTTTCGGGATGCCTTTCCCAAAATCCTGGTGCCCAAGGAGCCGAGCCCAGCTGCAGCATCAGGGCTGCAGGTGCCTGGCTCCAGTGGGGCTCCCCCATTCCCAGGTGTCCCTGTCCTTTAGGGTCCCTGATATTCGGGATCCTGGCAGGTGGGAATCCCCCCATGGAGCCCTGGTCCCCCAACAGCCCAGCTGGGACTTGGGGATGGTTTCCATCTCCCAGAAAAAAGCTTCGTTCTTCCCGGACGATCTTTTCCCCGTGGAAGGTTGGGCCAGACCTCGGTACCCCCAGGCTCCCATCCAGAGTCACATTCCCGTGGCTGAGGCAGGATCCCCTTTTCCCTGTGTGGGATACAGGCTCCAAGGGTGTTCAGCATCACTCCCAGCTTGGTCTGGACTCCAGGAAAACCTCTGCTTCTCCCAACCTCCATCCCCTTGGATTACTAGGGACTCGGTCGCTCGGAGCCGTGCAGGGAGCTCTGGGATGGGAATCTGTGCTTCCCAGTGGGTTGGCTGTCTCTGGAGCTCCTCCTGGGACTGGGGAAGGAGCGTGGGACAGGAGGATCTGCCCCGTGCCAAGGGATGAGCCTGCAGCATCCATGGGAATGACAGATCCCCTCCCAATCCAGGCCTCCCTGGTGTGCAGGGAAAGAAAGGAATCAGCTCTCCCGGGAAAGGAGGTTTTGAAGGAAGTGTTGCACGAAATCCTCCTTCTCACTCCATTAATGTCCGTGGGCTGTGGAAGGCATTGTCTGCTGCTGGAAAAGCTCGTTAGTTAATTGCCCCAGTGCTGCTGTAATCCCGGATTAACGAGGGCTGAGGGAAATCTCCGTGGAGCAGACCCGAGCGTGGGATTTATGGGGAGATTGGGTTCGGCTCTTCCCTACCTGGGGGGTCCATCCTGGACTGGATGGGCCTGGTGCTGCCATGGGAAGAGGTTTTGGTGGGGCTGAGGAGGGGTGGTGACACTTCCCAAATCCCCCACGATGGTTCCCACGCATCCCATCAGGGTCTCTATGGGATTTAGGCTGCTCCGAGCACCATGAAGGGGGGGTTCTGTAGGTGGGGTGCACCTGGATTTCTCTTGGAACAATCTCCCTTTGGAGTTTCTCGTCACCTCCCGTGAATCCTGCAGTCAGGACTGGGCTCCAGTGCTCAGAACCTGGGGATAAACCCCTTTGGCTGCTGTGGGGTTGGTTCCTCACTGTTAAGCACAAGGAGAAAAAGAGCAGCGTCCTGGCTTTCCCTGGAATAAGGAGCTGTCAGGCTCGGGATGTGCGGGCAGCTGCGGCTCAGGAATGCTTTTCCACAGTGACAGGGATGTGCAGGTGTCCATGGATGAGTGTCCAGAAGATCTGGGGAGGTTGAGAGCGCAGGGAGGGCCGTGCATGCCCCCAGGGATGGCTGCCAGCCCCGGCATCACCTTTGGAAAAGTCCATCCCGTGCATCTTCAACCTCCTTCTCCTCCGGGATTCAGGCAGCTCCGTCTGGGGGGGAGCTTTGCTGAGCCAGCAGCTGGCTGCGATCCAGCTGTGCTTCCCTGGGGAACAGCCCCGACCTTCCTCCCACCCTCCTCCTCCTCTTCCTCCTGCCGGCTCCGGGTTCGAGCCCATCCCCTGGGATGCACATCCCGGCTCCCGAAATCTGACTGGAAACCGTAACTGGATTTTGCAGGCCGGGCATGAAACCCCCCAGACGCGAGACATGAGAACTCCCGAGGTTAAACCCCGTCACAGGCACTCGGTGTCCTCCGGAGGAATTACATCACCTTTTCCAAGGGCTTCAGTGTCGGGAGAGTGGGAGGAAACGGGAGAGGGAGTCTGGGAGCATCCCTCGGTGTCACTGAGACCCCGCAATCCGAGCTGGCCTCTCCCAGATACCGCTGTGTGTCACCCAAAAATAGGGAATTAACGGGGAAATGGAGCTTTCTGGGCCCTGAATGCAGGGATGGGGTTGATGCCGGCAGCGGGAATGCTCAGGGAGGGATGCTGGAAGCTGGCAGGGATGTGTGTGAGAGGGGAAGGCTGGGATTCTGCTCCCCAGCACCCAAATTCCGTGACCCTGATCCCAAGGGAAGGAGCTTCCCGCTGCTTCCACAGCCCCACCAAAAGCTCCCCGGGCAGATGGGATAACGCTGCTGGAGAGAACCGGATCACCCCCACCGCGGGAGCTGCTGCAGATTAATTAATTAATGAGAATGCTAACGACGCTGTGGCATGGGGTGCATTTGAGCTGCTGGGAGGGGGTGTCCAGGTCCCAGGGCTGGAGCCCCGCTGTGCCCCCTCATTTCCGTCATCCCGCGCTTCCCTGGGCGCTCTCCCTGCCAAAATCTCCGCAACCCAGGGCTCTTTCCCTGCCTGCCTTCGGCAGCGCCGGGCGCTTTTTAAATGATTCATGGCTTAAACCATTTTTCTTTATGAGCTGCTTTTCACACTTGTGAGGGGAATTCAGCCTCCGAGAGCCTGGAACGGGCTTTGATGGAATTGTGGGTGGAGGAGCAGAGCGTGAAGTGAAAACTCCCCATTTTCAGCTCCACTTGGGCCATTGTGGAGTAGAATACCCAGGGAAAGGAGCAGAGCCGTGGAGATGGGATTACCTGGGAATTAGTGGCCTGGAGGCAATGGCATTTCTTTGCTTCTGAGGACTGGAGCAGCCTCCTCATCCCAGCTTGGATTGGTTTTGGGAGTCCCTCACCTGCCCCACAGCGAATTCCCACCACCATCGTGGTGATCTCACCTCGTGCCAGCCCATGGCTTTGGGGTCTGAGTGGGGATGAGCATCCCTTGGGAAGGAATTGGTATCCCTCGGGCAGGAATCAGCATCCCTCAGGCAGGAATCGGCACCTCCTGGGTGGGAATGAGCATCCCTCGGGCAGGAATCAGCATCCCTCGGGCAGGAATGAGCATCCCTCGGGCAGGAATTGGCATCTCCTGGGTGGGGATGAGCATCCCTCAGGCAGGAATCGGCAGCTCCTGGGTGGGGATGAGCATCCCTCAGGCAGGAATCGGCAGCTCCTGGGTGGGGATGAGCATCCCTCAGGCAGGAATCGGCAGCTCCTGGGTGGGAATGAGCATCCCTTGGGCAGGAATCGGCACCTCCTGGGTGCGGATGAGCATCCCTCGGGCAGGAATCAGCATCCCCTGGGCCAGGGTCTGGGATATCAGTGGGAATTTGCAATGCCAGACAGCTCAATGTCACAGTTAAAAATGGGGTTAAGCTTCCTTAAATCAGCTTGATTAAACAAAATTGCCTTTCTGGGCCAGGCTGCAGGCCCCGGGCTCGTGGAGCACTGGCCAGTTATTGGAATAAGCCGGTGCAGGATCCATCCCGATGTTCCTGGATTTATTTATAGCTCAGCCCTGGCAGAAACGGGGCTGGTGCCCTGTGGGCTCGGTCCTCTGGAGAGCACAGGGAGCGCTGAGAGGAGGTTGTGCAATTATCACGACCTCATTTCAGAGAAGCCTTTTACAGACCTTAATCAATTAGTCTGAGGCAGCCCCGAATGGATCCGTGATCCTTCTGGATCTGGATCCCCCCAGAGCTCGGTGCCTCATGCCTTGGGAAAGTGCTGAGACCATCGATAAACCCCCTGAATATTTCAAAATCAGTTTTTATCCACAAGCAAAATCGGCTCCTTAATTCCAGCCCCAAACCCCTCCACGGAGTGCCGGAGAGGAGGAAGATTTGAAAACCCCATGAAATGCTTGGGAAACCCACACAAAAATCCACTGGCAGATGGGAAACTCCCACCCTGGATTTCCAAATGGAGCCAGCAAATCCCAAATGAGAGGTTTTTCCCCTGCACCCCTTGCTGGTTTGGCCTGTGGAAGGGATTTAGAGGCCCCACAGGGAAGCACAGGCCTGGGAATGCTCTCACCCTTGAGGATGAGGATCCAATCCCACTGCAGCTCCCTGGGATGAGTCTGGAAGCTGCTGACTCAGCTGCTTTTAAGGCTTCCCCAGCAGAGGGGAGGCACAAACCCATTTCTCAGCAGAATGAAGGCAGAGAGAAGCAGAATAAATAAACCCGGCTTTGATTTGAAGGCGGCTGACAGCTCCCTGTGCTCGGCCAGCCCCTGGGAGAGGCACTGGAAGGTGCTGGATGTTCTGGGTGTGGGGTGGAATAATCCATTCCCACCATCCCAGTTTATCTCGGTTTCACTCCCAGCCATGATGGTGTCTGAATTCAGCCCCAAACACCTCATTTTCTGCTTCTCTAAAGAGCAGAAAAGGGCAAAAAATCCATTTCCACGGGGCTGGAAAAGAGGATGGCAACTCCACCCGGGAGCTTGGGCTGCCTGGGCAGCAATCCCAAGGTTCCACTGCTGGACACTCCTGGGGATGGAGGCTGAAGGGTCGGAGGGATGGCAGCGCCGAGGGTGCCCAGGGGAGCTGTACTGGTGTCACTGGGGGTTTGTGCTGGTGCCACTGGTTGGTGCTGGGGAGGATGGGGAGCTGCAGGAACTGCTCTGCAATGGCAGCAGCCACTCGTGGAACGGCTCCGGAGGGACACGGGGCTTTCTGGTGGCTTTTGGTGACAGCAGGTGCAGGGAACCTCTGTGCACGCTGGGTCCAGTGTCCCACGGGTCCTGCACCCCACGGACTGAGGCCTTTCACCCCATCCCCCGGCTCCCTCAGGTCGCCGAGCATTTCCAGGCTCAGTGGAAGCATTCCAGCATTCCCAAGGGCGCCCAGAGGGGTGCAGGACCTGCTGTCCCCATGTCCTGTGGCGTGGGACCGAGGTCGGTACCTGCGTCACAGCCCTGCCGCGGCGACACCCCGGCGTTGTCACCACCCCGCTGTTTCCCAGCCCTATTCTTTCCCGGTCCCCGTGATAAGAAATGCTAATGAGGCGATGAAATTGGATATTCCCGTCGCCTTCTCCTCCTAATGGAATTCCGGTGGTGGTTAATTTGCTGGTTTTAATGGGCCCATTGTTCTCCCGGCCTGGGGGAGCCGCGTGAGGGGTTTGGCCCGGCTCGGGTGGGAGGTGGTGCCTGAAGACAACTGAACCTCGGGGCTCAATAATTGCGGAGCAATTTGAAGATAAGCCCCAAATCCATAATTGATGGGCCCTTCACTCATCCCGCTCCGCTCCCGCCGTGCCAGAGTCGCTCCCGCCGCTCCCGGACCTGTTCCCACCTCCCCACGCGAAGCGGGGATGGATAAACCTGGATAAAACTGGCAAATTAACGAGGATTTCCTTGGCCTGGGGACAGCTGACACCGCTCTGGGAGGTGGGTTGGGTGTGGAGGGATGCTCAGCCGGGAATCCCGGTGCTGGGATGAGGAATTCGGCTTCTGGGGGGGGAGTGTGGTGATGGAGTGTTGGGTATCCCGGCGATGGGATGAGGATTTAGCTCCTGACGGGAGTAGGCAGGAAACCATTCCCCAATCCCGGCTGGACCCACGTCCTGGGGAATGCCCTCACCGGGCTCCGCTCTGGGTCCCAAAGGGTCTGGGGGAGCAGAGAGAGATCCCCCAGTCCTGGCACTGCCAGCCGGGGGCATTTTTCCAACCGGCTGGATCTCTCCCCCGGGATGCGAGCAGAGGGATGGATCACAGCGGGTCACAGCCGAGCGAGGGCTGGCGGATAAATCCCTCCATTCCCTGCTGTCCCAGCAGTTTTCCAGGCAGCAGCGGCAGCAGCCGCCGGAAGGCCAGGCCGAGGACGCTGCACTGCGCTGGCTGGGGACTGTCCCCGTTCGCTTCATTAGTCCGGATGACAAAGTGTGTCACCACTGTCCCCCGGCCGCGCCGCGGGCTGGGCGGGCACCGGCGCAGCTCCCGAGCGCAGCGGGGTTGGGGGGCGGGATGGAACCGCTGGGGACACCGCTGGGGCGGGTGGTGGTGGTGGCGGTGGGGACCCGGGCTGGCTGGTCCTTCCGCGGGGCGTGGATCCATCCTCAGAGCACAGGGAGCGCGGGCGGGATGCAGGGAATGGCGTTCTGAGATGCTTCCCGCATCCACTGGCTCCCGATATCCCCGGCCCCTGCTGATACTGGGAGCACTGGTGGCCATACTGGGAGCGCTGGTGGCGGCTCTCTCTGCCGCCCTGGCCGCCTGTGATCCCCCGGCGGGCGGGAGCCCGGAGCCGAGCCCATTATCTGCTCGAGACAATTAGCAGAAGCATTAATGGAATATATGCAAATGAGCAGTAATTGACCTGTGACTCCGCAGTTCATGATGGAGAAGGATGAGCTCCAGATGGCTTAATGAGAGTAATTTAAGCCCCCTCTTTATATGCTGTGCTGGAGCCTGGCAGGGCCGGGGAGGGGAGGAGGAGGAAGGGTGGCACTGGGGAGCAGGGACAGCCCCGGGGCCGTCCCATTTGCTCCCCAAACCACTCCGTATCCAGCTCCCATCCAAAGCCCGGGAAGGTGGATTTGTGCTGGGTAAGGGGAAGCCATAAAATCCCGAGCAGGGAGCACGGGAGAGCAGACAAGCACCCCCGGGACCACCGGGCTGGGGGCTGCTCGCCCACCACGGCCTCCCTCTCTGGCCGTGCCGAGGTGCCGCCTGCACCTCTCCTGCCACATGGAAAACCCAAATCCCCGCTACTCCGAGGTTACTCAGCCTTTACTCTGTGTTGGCCCCGAGCAGGGCTGGGCAGGGGTGGTTTGGGGGTTGTGCCCCTCCACTGCTCTGCCCCAGCCTGTCCAGCCCTGAGCTCCATAAAATTCCCGCGGCAGAGCCGGAGAGATCTGAATAACCACTCTGGGAAACCAAATTAAAATATTGATGTATAATTCATGCCATATGTTCCACCAATATTTTTTATTTAATCAACTGAAGACAGATGGCAGGAACATAGAGGCCATTAAACTAATGGCACTTTGTCTTTCCATTTATTTCCGTCTCCTCTCGTAAAATAAGACGAGACCGTGACAGGCAGCACACCCTGGGCACGAGAGCATTCCTGGCACATGGATGTGTCAGCAGGGGCACTTCCCACGTGGCGTTTTCCCAGGCAGGGCTGGAGCAAATCTTCCATAGCTGAGGGGGTTTGAAGGACAGAAATCCCATGAGGGAACTCCAGCCTGGTGGGGCTGGAGGGGACTGTCCCTTCTCTACCCTTCCCACACCAAGAGCCACCAGGGATGCTCCTGGTGTTCCTGGGATGGCACCATCCTGGTGGCAGGGTGGGAATGGGGCTGCTCCTGGTGGTCCTGGGATGGCACCATCCTGGTGGCAGGGTGGGAATGGGGCTGCTCCCGGCTGGAGGATAGAGGATGTCATGGCGATCTCCAGTCCCTGGGGACATGAGGGACTGGAGAGACACCCAGGGATGTCGTGCTCCTGTGGGCTCCCCCAGCCCTGTGGGATGCTGGAATATCCACCAGCAGCACCCTGCTGCCTGTCCATGGATTTCAGTTGGGATCTGCCGGTGCAGAGATGTTTGGATCTAGGGGTGAAATGTGTTCTTGCAGAGCTCATCCTCCCGGGGGTGAAATTGGGTGAAACTGGAACTTTTCCACATCCCAGAGCCACCCTGGAGCACCTCTCCTGCATGACGAGGCAGAGACAGAGGGCAGGCTCTGGGATTTGGGCTCACCAAATCGCCAGCATCGCTCCCACTGCACCCAGTTACCCACCTGGGAGAGGTGGAACTGCCCCTCTCCGGGCCTGGAAGGCGATGGAGACCCCGAGTGTCCCTCCTCAGCCCCGGGAGGGACAGGGCCACCATCCTCCGGTGTCCTGGGACCCTTTCCTGAGCGTGCCTCTCTCTCTGACTTGCAGGTGGAGATTCCTTGCCCTGGGAGGGAGCTGAACGGGATTCCCTTAGACAAAGGGTCCCAGGCAGTGTTCCAGGCTCCGGGCGCGTCCAGGGACCTTCCATTCTTTGTCTGAAAGGGCAGCGCTGCCGTTCCCATTCGAGCGATGCCTGACGGAGCAGGAGCCGCCGGGAGCGAGGAGCTGCGGCAGCTGATCGGCTTTCAAATCACCTTCAAACCTCGATTTCCTTAACATGATCCCTCCGCCAGCGCGGTCCCCGGGGCACGGCCGGGGGGCTTTGCCGGCAGGAGAATAAACCGGGGCTGGAGGTGGCGGCCAGCACTGGAAAAGCCCCGGCCACGACGCGGGGACTCAAAATCCACCTTCCCCAGCACTCCAGGACTTTTTAGGGTCGGGCAACAGCTCTGCACGACCTCACCCCATCTGCTCGTCGGGGTTCACCTCCAACCCAGGCGGGATAACCCCCTCCTCGGAGCATCCCTGGAGCCGCAGAGCAGCTTCCCCGCGGCGCTGGCTGCCGGGGAAGGGATGAAGACGCTATGGCCAAGCTTTTGCTAAAACTCCAGCGGTATTTTCGGCGCAAACCCGTGCGTTTCTTCACGCTGCTGGCTCTGTACCTGGCGGCCGGCAGCTTGGTTTTCCTGCACTCCGGCTTTTCCGGGGAGCCCACGGTGCCGGGGAGCCCGCGCAGCCCCGCGGCCGCCGAGGGGCCGGGGCTGCCCTACCTGGGGGTGATGCAGCTCAGCCGCGGCTTCAAGGCGGCCGCCACGATGCCGGCGGGGGCCCGGCGCCGCGGCCCCTGGTTCAAAAGCACCTCCAAGGAGCCGTCGGAGAGGGGAAAATCCCGGGATAACGGCGGCCCCCGGAGCCGGGCGCTCAGGGGCAGGAGCGGCCGCGAGAAGGAGGAGGACAGAGGGGAGGGCTGCCAAGGGGGGGGGGGGGGGGGGGCCC
>VYXC01001709.1:0-54088 GCA_013397175.1 Platysteira castanea | reverse complement strand
CCTCCCGTGCTGTGACAGGCGATTTTAGGGGTGCAGCTGTGGGGATGCTGTGCCCCATCTTCCTCCCACCCTTTGGCTCTGCCAGGGGCCAAATTCGGTTTTCATTCTGTTGGCCTGAGTCAACACAAAATCCAGGTTTGTGTGGGCATCGTGTGGAGGCAGGGGCTGGCTGTGATCCCCATGGAAGTGCGGGCAGGGCTGGGATGTGGCCTCTGGAGCCGAGAGATCCCTGCCTGGCTGGGGTCTTGTCAAGCGGGTCCACTATTAATGATCAAGGATAAACGAATGGAGTCGTTCCCATCGATTTTTAAAACGCTGTCCATTTATCCTGGAGGCAGCTGGAGCTGCTCACTCCGTGGGATTCGGGTGGCTCCAGCGGGAACCCCCAACCCCGGGGCTTTCCCAGGGGTCCAGGCTTGATCCCCCCAACCTGGGCTGCTCCCAGGGCANAGGGGGGGGGGGGGGGGTCGGGGTCCCTCCTTTTTTGCCTCTCCCAGGGGGACATGGTGAGCTGTGGGCGGCGGTCTCTGAGCTGGTTTTGGGTTCTGCATCCCTGCCAGGAGCACACACCCCCAGGAAATATGTNCCTCCTCCTCCTCCAGCAGGAGTTTGTGTTCACTCCAGGAAAGATGCACAGTCCAGGCATGGAAGCCAAAGGAAAAGTGATGCTTACGGGATTTTCCCCTGCTAAAAGCAGCCAAAGGGGTTCCCCGTTGTGACCCCGCTCCGAGGGGTCTCTGGGCTGTTTTGGTGGCCAAGTCTCTCCATTAATGCAGATTGACTTCAGTGCAGCCTCAGCAGATGGTCCCTGAGCTCGGGCTGTCTGTCCCCATAAGGACCCCAAGCAGTGCCCGTGTCCCCAGCCATATGTCCTGCGTGCTCCAAGATTAACCTCATCCAGCACTGCCAGCAGGGATGGGGTGCTGGGCTCGGGATTTGTGGATTTAGCTGCTCCCAGGTGCTCTGGGAATATCGTTTCGCCCTTGGAGCATCTTGGCAGCTCCCGAGCGTGATGGTGTGGAGAAATTCTCCAGCCTTGGAAATCCCTCGTGCCCGGCGTTCCTGGTGCGGCCGGCAGAGCCTCGGGAGCACCCCCTCGCTTCCCTGCTCCTCTGGAGCACCAGGGTATCTGGCAGGAGCAGGCGGATTTAATGGCGCTGGTAATTAAGTGGGGACAGCTTAACGAGGCGGCTGCGGAGGCTCTGCCACGTGAAATCATTCCCGAGGGAATGCTGCTCCCAAAATCAGCTCTGGGTTAGAGCGTCAAGTGCGGCTCCCTCTTCCTCCTCCTCCCTCTCCCGGCAGTGTCAGGCAGAGGTGTGGGCGGAGAGCAGCCCTGTCTGCCAGGGAATGGCCTCATTCCCATGGGAATGCACATCCCCATGGGAAGGGGCATCTCCCGCCTCCAGCCAGGGAGGATTTTTAGGGAGTGAAGCCAAGGGGAGCAGGAACAGACCCCAGCCCTCAGCCATGTCCATCTCTGGTGCCTTCCTGGACATGTCCAGCCGTTCCCACCTGGGACACACAGCCGAGCAATTCCATGAGTAAGGAGGGAGCAGCCACCCCAGGCAGACAGCTGGAGCCATCCCTCCATCCCTAGCTCCCGGAAAAATGGGATGCTTGGGGAATTTAATGGCAGTCACTGGGTGGATTTGTGTGCCTGCTCACAGCCGTGCTTCCAACAGGCTCCGAAATTCCTCCAGGAGAGGTTCCTCTCTCCCTACAAACTGTGCCAACCCCACCACCTCCCTCCTGGCATCTCCCCCTTCACTCGTGTCCTCGTCTCTCCCTAATTATTCCAGCTGCCTTCCCGATAATGGCAGCTCTCATATGTCAGGAGCACTGGGTTGAAGGTAATGCACATCAGTCACCGGCTCCGTGCAAGTGTCTGGAGCCATCCCACACCCGCTGGATCCGGCACGGCCAGAGTGCACTGACCTGCCAGGACCTGTGGGAACGCCGTGTGGGATAGCTGGGAGTTCTGGCTCCGGTGGTTGAAATTATCCAGCACATTTCTGTCCATCTTCCTGCTCTGGCGGCCTCCAGGCTGGCTTGGGAAGGCGGTTCCAGCACGGGTGGGGTCTGTGCTGTGCTGGGATAATTGGGAATGGGGGGAATCTGTGTGTGGGGCACAGCAGGGATGTGGCCAGGGACCCCAAACATGGGTGAAATGCAGGGAGGAGGTGAGAAGTGTTACCCCAGAGTGTGGTTTGGAATCAGAGTGGCACAGTGGAAGAAATTCCTGGCTGTGAGGGTGGAGAGGCTCTTGCACAGGTTGCCCAGAGAAGCTGTGGCTGTCCCTGGATCCCTGGAAGTGCCCCAGGCCGGGCTGGACAGGGCTTGGAGCAGCCTGGGCTAGCGGAAGGTGTCCCTGCCTGGTTTGGACCTGGAGTTTCTAAAGTAAACAAAGAGGGAATGCTGCTGCACCTCCCCATTTAGGGAAAAATCAAGAGGGGTGGGATCCGTGGGCGTGACCCCCTGTCCCCTGTGTCCCCAGCCCGCTACATCGGCTGCTACGAGGACAACACCCGGCGGAGGACCCTGCGCGGGATGTCCTTCTTCGACTACAAGAAGATGACGGTGTTCCGCTGCCAGGACAACTGCGCCGAGCGGTAGGGACAGGGATGGGGGCTCCGTGATTCCCTGCACACTCCGTGATTCCCTGCACACCAGCTCCATGATTCCCTGCACACAATCTCCATCAATCCCCGCATCACATCTCCATGATTCCCTGCACACCAGCTCCATCAATCCTTTCCCACCATCTCCATGAATCCCTTCCCATCACCTCCAACAATCCCTGCACAGCATCTCCATCAATCCCTGCCCACCACCGCCATGAATCCCTGCACACAGCCTCCATCAATCCTTTCGGATAGGATAGGATAGGATAGGATAGGATGAAATGGAATTATATTAGATGATATGATAGATTAGGATAGGATAGGAAAATAGGATAGGATAGGAGATGGAATGGAATGGAATAATAGGATAGAGTAGATGAGAAAAGAATAAGGACAGGATAGAATTGCAGAATGGGATAGAATAACGGATAGGACGGGATAGGATTGGATATTTTCAGTTGGAAGTGCCCTACAATGATCACTACCCCAAAAACGCATCCCTGGGATGCCGTGCTGATCCCAGCACTGGCCACGAGCAGGAATGCTCCTTCCAAACCCCCTGGAGCCGGGGGGATCCCTGAGAAGTGCTGAGATCCCATCTCCCTGTCGGCAGGGGGTACCTGTACGCGGGACTGGAGTTCGGGGCCGAGTGCTACTGCGGGCACAAGATCCAGGCGTCCAACGCCAGCGAATCCGAGTGCAACATGGAGTGCAAGGGAGAGCGGAGCAACACCTGCGGCGGGATCAACCGGCTCTCCATCTACCGCCTGGAGCTGGCCCAGGAATCCGCCCGCAGGTGTAAGTTGGAGGCATCCACGCGGATCCCAGCCCAGCCCTGGAATGGGGGAACTTCTCCAGCGGTGCTGGAGGGGTGATCCTGGCTGGTTCCTGAGCTGGGTCATGGCTCCATGGAGGTGCTTGGAGAGCGGGTCTGAGTCTGGGATAGTTTTGCTCCTGCAGACATCAGGAATCTCCCCGTGGGGAATGCTGCTGGCTGGGGTTGGGTGGAATGAGGAGCCCCAAGGGCTTCAGCTGGAATTCAGGGAATTTTGGGAGACTTTGGGTGGGGATTTCTTTCCCGATGGCCAAAGAGGTCCCTCAGTGTGTGCTGCAGGAGGAAGGATGTGCGGGAATTCCAGACAGAGCCGGGGGTGCTCCCTCGTTTGGCTCCCAATTAGGCAGCTCTATAATCACCCCCATTCCCTGCCCACCTTTCCTCATATCCGAGGAATGGGAAAGAGGGTGGCAGCAACCAGGAATGCTGAGGGTGCTGAGAACCTGGGATGGGATCCCAGGGCTGGGAAGGACCAAACCCAGCCCCACTCTCCTCCCTGGCTCCATCCCTGCTGCATCCCTGGGATCACCGAGCTGATAAGAACAGCCAGGCAAAAATAATCCTGACTTTGCTGCTGGGCTTTTTCTCCGATTTTGCTCCGTCAGCAGCCGGATGAGCATCATCCAACGTGGCTGCACTGCTGGAGGGGCTGGGAGCTGCTGGAGCGCTCGGGAATTCCGTGTCACACTGTGTCACACAGAGTGGCAGTGGTGTCACTTTCGGGGTGTCACTGGGGGCTCTCTCCCTCTCTCTGTCCCAGATGGAAGCGCGATATTCCGAGGGTGCTTCCGCAGCCCTGAAAACGTCTCCATCGCCCTGCCCGCCAGCCAGCTCATGCTCAACATGTCCGTGGATAAATGTGTGGATTTCTGCACGGAAAAGGTACCGGGATAAATTTAATTTCTTCATCTTCATCATCAGAGTCAGACCGGGAGATCTGAACCTGATTTGGGGACATCATTTTGGTGTATCCAAATGGCAAAGGGATAAATGGATTTGTGTCCCTGCCACGGGAGGGACTGGAGCCAGCAGGAACCCTGGGAAAGTTTGGGAAGGAGCATCCCAGAGTCACAGTTTGGTTTGGAAGGGACCTTTAAAGGTGCCACCGTGGGGTCCTGCTCTGGTCCGGGGGTCTCACCCTGGGGTGCGGAGACTCCGAGCAGGGAGGGGAGAGGTTGGCAGTGGGAATTGCTGCACAGTGGATGCTGGAATGGGCTGGAAAGATGCTGGGATTAGAAGGATGCTGGAATGGACTGCAGTGATGTTGGAAATGGCTGGAAGGAGGCTGGAATGAGGTGGAAGGATGCTGGAATGATTGCTAGAAAGGGCCAGAAGGATGCTGGAAATGGTCTGGAATGATGCTTGAAATAGGTTGGAAGAATGATGGAAATAAGGTGTGAGGATGCTGGAATGGAATGGAAAGATGCAGGAATAGGATGGAATGAAATGGTCTGGAATAATGCTGGAATTGGAAGGATGCTGGAACGGTCTGGAATGATGCTTGAAATAGGCTGGAAGGATGCTGGACTTGGAATGATGCTGGACTGGCCTGGAATGATGCTGGAATTGCAAGGATGCTGGAAATTATCTGGAATGATGCTTGAAATAGGTTGGAATAGGTGGAAGGATGCTGGGATTGGAATGACGCTGGAAAGGGCTGGAGTGATGCTGGAAATGTTCTGGAATGATGCTGGAACGGTCTGGGATGACGCTTGAACTGGAAGGATGCGGGAATGGTCTGGAATGGTGCTGGAATGCCCTGGAAGGATGCTACAAACCACCCCGCACTGCCCAGCGGGGCCGGGGCAGCGAGGGCAGGCACGGGGGGTGGTGCCATTCCCATTCCTTGTGTCCATCCCCGCAGGAATTCCCGCTGGCAGCTCTGGCGGGCACCACGTGCCGCTGCGGCTTTCCCAGCACGCTGTTCCCGCTGCACGAGCGCGAGGACGAGCAGCTCTGCGCCCACAAATGCGCCGCCGAGGAGTTCGAGAGCTGCGGCTCCGCCGAGTTCCTGCTGGTCTACCAGACACAAGTGCAGGGTGAGCTTTTTTCCAGCCTTTTCCCCGTTTCCCATTCCCTGGGAATGCTGGCGGGGAGTGTGAGCCCCCAGCATTCCGTTAAAAATGAGTGTTTCTGTGAGTTCCCTGGGAAATCGGGGAGCTGTGGGTGGTGCCACGGGGCACAGCAGGTTCCGTCTGCCTCGGGCAGGATTCCTCCTTCCCAGGGCTTCTCCCACCTCTCCATGATCCCACGGGAGTCTGCTATCCAGAGGGGACAAGCTCCAGGGAAAAATATTGAAGTGGGGGGGGAAAAGGCTGTGACCAGGCAGAACATTCCCGAGAGGGGTCCTGTGCTCCAGCAGTGGGAGCAGGGAAGCACAGGGGGAAGGGAAAACTGTTCCTGGGAGAGGAAAGGGCTGAAGAGAGCAAGCGAGGACCCAAATCTGGGTGGTTTTACTTCAGGGTGGGTCAGTTTTGTCATAATCCTTTGGTGTTTGGGGCCGTGCTGGAAACGCTGCTCCCTGATCCATAAAAAAAGCAGGAGCGCTGCTTGGCACAGGGATCCCTGTTACTCACTCTTCCCTAAGCGCACAGCTGGGAATGACAGAGAACCCTTCGGAAAAAATCCTCTTTCTGGGCGTTTAGGAGCCTTTGAGGTGTCCAGGACCCTTTGGGATGCCCCTTAGGCAGGGCACCTTTCCTTGTCCAGCCACCCCTCGCCCCTTCCCCAGCATTTTCCCGGGAGCAGCAGTGTTTCCTTGGATATCCCTGTGGGAAAAGTGGGTTTCCACGACACATTCCTGCTGGCTCTCCCTGCAGACAACCGCTGCATGGACAGGAGGTTCCTGCCCAGCCGTGCCAAGCAGCTGGTGGCCCTGGCCAGCTTTCCTGGAGCCGGGAACACCTGGGCCCGGCACCTGATCGAGTTGGCCACCGGCTTCTACACCGGCAGCTACTACTTCGATGGGTCCCTCTACAACAAAGGTGAGGAGGGGACACTCCTGGGGTCCCCATCCCCAGCTGGGGACAGTGCTGGTGACATCCCGGGGGGCTGCAGGAAAGGGGGAGCAGAGCCAGGGGTGAGCGGTGTTGCTCTGTGGGGTGGTTTCGGCTGGAGGGTCCCGGTGAGGGAATTCTTCCCTGGAAGGGTGGGAGGTCCTGGCAGGGGGTGTCCTGAGAAGCTGTGGCTGCTCCATCCCTGGAGGTGCCCAAGGCCAGGTTGGACGGGGCTGGGAGCACCCTGGGATAGTGGGAGGTGTCCCTTTCCAAGGGGGGTGGAATGGGATGAGCTCTAAGATCTCTTCCAGCCCAAAGCATTTCGGGATCCTGATTCTGATAACCCACCCCACTCCCAGTTCCCCCAGTTTAGAACCCCTCACAGCAGTTTTATCCAGAGACCTCGAAGGTTTCCCCTGTTACTCCTTCACTTTTTGTGGCTTTGAGAGGAAATTCTCCGTTCCTCCTCGGCTGTGGTGGAGCTGGGATCTGTGCCAGGGTTACCCACGTGGCTGGTGGGGTTTATTCCCCAAATCCCCGTTTTCCCAACACCACAGGCAGCACATTCCTTCCAAATTCCTGCTGAATCCAGCCTTGCAGAGAGGGAGAAGCTCAGTGAGGGAGCGCTGGCCCAGCTCCCGGGGTGCAGCAGCACCCAGGGAAGGGAGCACGGGTGGGAAGAGCCTTGGCTGGGTTTTGCTGAGCCACCCGAGCGTGGGCTCCGTGTTGGTTCCCTGCCGGAGGGGCCGGGAGGTATCCAGGCAACCGGTGGATTTATCCATCACCGAGAGCCAATTACACCCCTCTCGCTGATGGAATACAGCTCCTTCCAGCTCATCCCCCGCTCCAGGTGCATTCCAGGGGCTGGGATTGATCCATGCTCCATGCAGGGTCCCCTCTCTGGAACCCCCACGGTGTCACCCCCACCTCGGGCTGATCGCTGCCCCACAGGCACAAGGATTTTTGCTTTCTTTGTTTATTGGGAGAGTTTAGACTCTGCCCAGGGAGATTAAAGCCATAAAACCTGCCCCTGACCCCTCAGAACAGGCACCAGGGCTGAGTGTGGCCGGGGACGTGTCACCCTGCGGGGCCCCCGTGCCTGCGAGCCACCCACTCATGGATTTTATGAGCCTCGTAACATGGGAAAATAAACTATTTCCATCTGGGAGAGGGATGCAAATCCTCCCTCACGCCCCAGCTGCTTCCATCATCCAGCTGGATTTCGCAGCCTGATATCCCTGTGCCGTTCCCTTTCATGGAGCTGCAGGATCATTTGGGCTGGAAAAGCCCTGAGGCCGACCCAGCCATTCCCACAGCGCTGCCAAGGCCACCGTGTCCCCAGGTGCCACCTCCACATGGCTTTTAAACCCCTCCAGGGATGGCGGCTCCATCAGTGCCCTGGGCAGCTGTGCCAGGGACTGACCACGCTTTGGGTGGAGATGTTTTCCCTGATATCCCATCTCAACCTCCCTGGCACAACTCGAGGCTGTTTCCTTTAATCCTGTCCCTGTTCCCTGCGAGCAGAGCCCAACTCCCCCCGGCTGCCCCCTCCTGTCAGAGACTTGTGCAGAGCCACAAGGTCCCCCCTGAGCCTCCTTTTCCCCCGCTGATCCCCTTTCCCAGCTCCCTGTTGCTCCTCCCATTAATCCCAGCTCTGTCCGGGCAGGCTTCAAGGGCGAGCGGGATCACTGGAGGAGCGGGAGGACCATCTGCATCAAGACCCACGAGAGCGGGCAGAAGGAGATCGAGTCCTTCGACTCGGCCATCCTGCTCATCCGCAACCCCTACAAGGCCCTCATGGCCGAGTTCAACCGCAAATACGGGGGGCACATCGGCTTCGCCGCCCACGCCCACTGGAAGGGCAAAGGTGGGGAAGGAAATCCGCCGGGAGAGCTCCAGCCCGGCTGCTGGAGCTGGGAAGTGGTTGGGAAAGCCCNCCTGCCCCCAGTGTGACCCCGGGCAGTGGTGGCAGCCCCCAGCCCCTCCCTATGGTATCCGTGGGTCCTTTCCGGCACAGGCGCGTGCCGGAGGCTGCTTAATTACAGCAATTTCCAAATTGCTGTTGTGGGATTGACTCCATCGGAAAGAGTTAAAATGTTTAGCTTGATTGAATATCTGCTACCCTTAATTCCGAGTTTATTTAAGGGGAGCTTTGGCTGCCGGGGCCGGGATGTGCCTGGATTTCGTTATCTCCATGTGCTCACAGTGCCGGGGACAGCCCAGCCCTGCTCTCCCCATCCCACAAAACCAGNTCTGCATCAAGACCCACGAGAGCGGGCAGAAGGAGATCGAGTCCTTCGACTCGGCCATCCTGCTCATCCGCAACCCCTACAAGGCCCTCATGGCCGAGTTCAACCGCAAATACGGGGGGCACATCGGCTTCGCCGCCCACGCCCACTGGAAGGGCAAAGGTGGGGAAGGAAAGCCGCCGGGAGAGCTCCAGCCCGGCTGCTGGAGCTGGGAAGTGGTTGGGAAAGCCCGGCAGAGCTGGAGCTGGGTGTCCATGGGGGAATCTGGGGCTGTGCCACCACTTTGGGGTCTCCTGGCGTGATCTTGGATGGCTGAGGGCTCCTGTGTTGGATGGGATGGGATGGGATGGGATGGGATGGGATGGGATGGGATGGGATGGGATGGGATGGGATGGGNATTTAAGGGGAGCTTTGGCTGCCGGGGCCGGGATGTGCCTGGATTTTGTTATCTCCATGTGCTCACAGTGCCGGGGACAGCCCAGTCCTGCTCTCCCCATCCCACAAAACCAGCAGGGCGTGGTGTCCCCCACGTCCTCAGCCTGGTGTCCCTGGGTTCCACTGTCCCCACCGTGGTGGCGTAGGAGCCTCTCGGATGATTTTATCCCCACCCAGCTGTGGATGGAGCCAGGATTGGGATCCCAGCACCACAAGGAGCCTCCTGAGCCTTCCCCATCCCAACCCCCTGCCCAGCCTGTCCCTCATGTCTCCGAGGGGAGGGAGGTCCAGAGGGGACCATTCCCTCCACCCCGGTTTGGATGCACTTCAAAATACATCACCAAATTCTTTCCAGAGGATGTATGGAGTAATTAGCTGATGGGTTAATTGTCAGGTTAATTAACCATTGCTGGGAAAGATGGAGGTTTTCCACTGCGTGGCTGATGATCCCATTCCCAGCTGGAGAGGCCCCTGCACATGGAGCAGGAGGGTCCCATTCCCAGCCTTCCCTGCAGCCCAGCTGTCCAAATTATTTCCTTCTCCCAATAACTAATTTTGGAGGAAAAAAAGCCAGCAAACCATGCCCTCTCTCCGCCTCACCTCCAGTGCTGGGGAGGTGTTTTTCCATTTCCCCCAGCTCATTCCCAGCCCCGCTGAGGCCAAACCCCTGTTTAGTTCTGTGGCATTGATTTTACGACGCCCCTGGAGCAGCTCCAAAGCAAAGTTTTACCGCTGTGATTACACGAGGTGAATTGTCCTGGATCTGTCTAATGGAACACATCCTGCAGTTAACGATTCCTCGGGGAATTCAACCCAGCCCAGCTGCTAACGAGGCCCTGGTTTTGCGGGGAGGGATGCGAGGAAGAGGGAGATGCCCGGAGCTTTCACTGCCGGGGGAGATGTGGCCACTTATTGATGTTTAACCCTCCCTTCCACCACCTGGTCTGAACGGGAGGATCCATTAGCCACAAGGATAACTGAGAGATTTCCAGCAGCCATGGGAGAGGACACAGGGTACAACAGGGGACAGCAATTCATGGTGTCCTCTGCTCCTTTTCCCCAGAGTGGCCGGAGTTCGTGGCCAACTACGCGCCGTGGTGGGCGACCCACACGCTGGACTGGCTGCGCTACGGCAAGAAGGTGCTGGTGGTGCACTTCGAGGACCTCAAACGGGACCTGTTCGTGCAGCTGCAGAGGATGGTGGCCCTGCTGGGCGTCCCCGCCTGCGAGGACAGGCTGCTGTGCGTGGAGGGACAGAAGGACGGCAACTTCAAGCGCTCGGGCCTGAGGAAGCTGGAGTACGACCCCTACACGCCCGAGATGAGGAAGGCCATCAGCGGCTACATCCGAACCGTGGACGCGGCGCTGAAGCTCCGCAACCTCTCGGGGGTGCCCGAGGATTATTTCCCCAGATGATGGTGACCACGCGTGGCCAGGGGTGGCTCTCGGCCCTCTCCTCCTTGGCCTCTGCCTAATTCCACCCGGTGGGTGGCTCCTCTTTCGACCCTCCGTGTGCTGCTGTAGCTGTTGATCGCTCCCTGCATGAGCTGCCGCAGGTCCCCAGCCGCCGCTGAGCTTTTTTTGGCCAACCTGGGGACGCGGGTGCCTTCCCTGCTCCTGTTCCGGCTGCCCCAGCCCTCCTGGGAAGCACGGTGGGGTGTTTGTGTCCCCTCAGGCTCTCCCGGGGATGCCGCACTGCTCAGGCCGTGTCTCCAAAATCCCAGCCCTGGAAGGATTCCGCTCGTCCTTGGATGGAATCTGCAGCCTTCCCGAGGGAGGACGGACCAAGGGCGTGGCACCGTGCGGGTGATGCTCCCGCGGATCCTGGCTGAGGCTGTGGGATAGGTGAGGCCGTGCTGTGTGATGTCCCCAAACACAGTGGCTGGGGCCCCCTGAGCCATCCTGTGGCTCCCTGAGAATTCCCTGGAATTCCCCAGCCACAGCACCAGGCCGAGCTGCTGCTCCAGCCCTTGGGTGGCTACAGGTGGGAGCTCCCCTTCCCCGTGGATGCTGCTCCAGAGGGGGACGTTTTCCCTGGACAGAGGAGCTGTCGGGACCCACAAGCTCATCCAGGCCTCATTTCAGAGCCCACGAGCCAGAACAGCCCCCCAGGAGCATTTTTGGGGGGCCAGGAGCAGTTTTGGGGCCCCAGGAGCAGGGTCCACACTGCGGCCCAGCTGCGTCCAACCCCCGTGGGGAGCAAACCCCGGGGCTGAGCTTTGGGGTGCCCCAAAGCCAAACCAAAGGATCCCACACACCGGGAACGTGCCGATTCCCGGCCTGGCTTCGTGCACAGCTGCATGTGGTCCCTGGCTGTCCCCTCATCCCTCTCACGCTGCCCTCCCCGTCCTGGTTTTGCCCCAAATGTGCCCCCCAAAGCTCCCACCCCGCGAGACCCCCTTGGATGTAGGTGCAAAAGCCATATATCGTGCGCAGCCTTCTCTAGAGTTAGAGATTCACCAGTTGGCTTTTAACTCCTGATCCTGACGGAAACGCAGGCACAGGTCGGAGCCAGAGGCCCCGCTCGGTCTCTGTTCCAAGAGAGAAGAAAACTCCCTGGAGAAAAAAGCAGAATTTCAATAAAAATCTATTTTTCTAAAGGTGTGTGTGGAGCAGAGCGGGGCTGGGGGGCTCCTGCTGCCTGGTTTTTTGGAGGAGGTGGGGGATTGCATTCAGAGGGAGCTTTTAACTCTTCCCATAAACAGCTGCAGGTGGGAATCGAGCTTATCTCAGTCTCCTTCTCTCACAGCAGCCCCAAAACAAACCCTCAGGGCAGCCCAGCTACCAAAGGAGAGGCTCTGCTGCTGTTCTGCCTCCCCGTGTGTTTGTGGGGCCACCTGAGCACCCCACACCCATCCCAGCCCGGGGCTCTGGGAGCGACGGGAGAGCAGCTCCTCTCCCCTTTAATCCCATTAACTCATTTCTGGATTTAAACCCATTAATGGGTATTTAAATCCCACTCGTGTCAATTCTGTGCTGACAGTGCAGCCAAAGCGGCTCCTTTGGGGGAGCTTTAGCACCTGGAGAGCGTCCTTGCAGCCAGAATTAATGGGATGCCTGGTGGGAAGGGGGAGATTCACTGCGGGATTTATTCCTGACCTTCCTCGGCACCGGAGCGAGAGCTGGGTGCAATTTATTCCTAATTTCTGGGGCTGGTGAAATTCCCCTTTTTTTGATTTTTTTTTTCCAGCAGGGATGAAGCCTCACATCGGGCTTGATTTGTTCTGACAGGCCCTGGTCGCCAAAGGGGCAGCGCTCCCTCCCGCGCCTCGGCAGTAATTAACCCCCCAAAGCCAATTAACCGCCGAGATAAAACAATTAAGGGATGACATCGCGTGCGGCGCTCGGAGCCTGGGCTGCAGCCTGGGGGGAGGGCGGGGAGGGGGCCCCACCTCTGCACTGCCACGGCCGCAAATCCCACAAAAAAGGACTGGGAATCTCCCCCGGCTGCCAGCACTGTCAATTTACCTCTTCTTTTTTATTTTTCCCTGCTTTTATTGCACCGCAATCACTTTGGGGTTTGTTTTTTTTTTTTACATTTAATTTGTGGTGAAATGGAGCTCTTGGGAGATAATGATGACCGTGTCAGGGCGTGCTGCACATCTGGCTGCACCTCTGGATTACGGAATCCCCCTTTCCTCATCCCACTGAGGCAGCAGCAGCTCCCCGCTCCTGCCAGGAGCTCTGTACTCTGATCTTTAATCTATTTATTAAATCCTGGGCTGTATTTTAACCGCGCGGGACTGGCACGCGAGGATCAAATTCCTATTCCCCCTGGAAAAAGGAGCCAACCACCCCTTCCTGCATGGTTTTCCTGGGGAAAGCTCTTGACATTTAAGAGCCGGCTCGGCTGCCTCCGTGATGCCTGCGGGAGGCAGCACTCAGCTTTTCCAGGAGGATTTGAAAAGCTGGGAATCTTTCCGCTTGACTCAGCCCGAGCATCCCCGGCTGGGCACAGCGCGCCCTGCCCTGGTGAGGGGCTGGGGGGGGACAGTGATTCCCGCCCTCCTCCCCGGATTCCTGCAGGAAAAACCATCTATTTTTGGCAATCCCGCATCCCTGGGAGCGTTTTCCTGCCTCCCGGTCCTGCTGCGGCATTCCTCCCTCCTGGGCTGGATGGGTTGCTCCGCTGTTGCCGTGGCAACGGCGTCTGCACCAAAAGCTCCCGCATTTCCCCCAATTCCGGGTGGGTTTTGCGCTCCCTGGTCCCTGCGGTGTTGGAGGTGATGCCAAGCGTGGCTCGGATCTGGGATCCCTTCCTGGCAAAGGGGGTGGATGCTCCTTTGGGGTGAATTCGGGGGTTCTGGGCGATGCCCCCACTGATGCAAAAGATGCAGGGGGGCTCAGAGAGAAGGAGTTCCCCTTCTTCCCAAATTAAATCCTTGTGGTGCTTTAAAAAAAGGAAATGCCATCCCCACCCCTCCCTCAGCAGCAGCACTTCCACAAAAACCCCAGAACGGGGAGATGGGCCATAAACCCGAGAGTAGCCATCTCCATCCCTGATAACACCAACGGGTCCACGCCTCAGCTGGGCTCTTTCCCCTAAAATTTACAGCTGACAACGTGCCTGGACACAGCCGGGGTAATTAAAACCTGGCTCTGAGCGAAGGGAGAGGGCAACACGTTTATTCCTTTTTATTTTTAATTTTAAATTCCATCCCCGTTTGGAGTAAAGGCAGCGATTTATGGGAGAGGGAAAGCACGATTTTATTTTAGGGCCGTGAGAGCCAAGTGAAAAAGAGCTGTCGTTAAGGATGGTAACACATCCCACAGGAACGGGGTTTGCTGTGTTCCAGAGTAATTCCTCCCAGGAAATGAGAGCCAGCCCTGGGTTTGGGGTGGGGGTAAATCCAGGGAAGCAGCAGCGGGAAGAGGGCAGGTTTGGGATGCGCTGGGTGAGGACCAGTCCTGCCACGGCTCCCAGTGGGGTCTGGGGGTGCTGAGTCCCACAGCACAGAGGGGAACTGGGATAGGGAGAGGCGGGATGGTTGGGAACGGGATTTGGGGAGTGTGGATTTGAGGGTCCCGAGGTTGTGGACTGGGGAATCTGGGCTGAGAGTGAGAATTCCAGGGATGTGGATGGGGGTCCTGGGCTGAAGGTTTTGGTCCCAGGGTTTGGGGTAAAAGTCCTGAATGAGGGTTGGGGTCCCAAGGCTGGGAATGGGGGTTCTGGGATGGGGGTTTGGTGCCCCAGCTCCAAACCCTGCAGCTCTGTCCCACAGGCCCTACCCTAAAATCCTGATCCCCACAACCACCCTAATTCCAGATCTCACGGGGATGGTGGTGGCTCTGCATCCCACTCACCCCGTAATTCCGAGGTGCTCAATCCAGCTGCACCCCAATTTCACCCATTTCTGCCCCAAAAGGTGCTGCAGACCCCAGCACTGCCAACCCTGGAGCTGCAGCTCCCCCCAGGCCTTTCCCTGGATGCCAATTCCAGCTCGTGCACATTCCCCTGGAGCTGCCCCTGGTCATTAACCTCCTGCTGCCGCTAATCAAGAGGACTTTGTTAATTAATAGCTAAGGACGTCTCCAGCTGAGCAGCGCCGGGGGGGGACTGGGGTCACCGGGATGCATCCAAGGATCCTGAATTTAATAGATTGGAGCTTCCCAACCCTGGGGGGGAGTGCAGCCCCCTCCCCTCCATGGCCAAAACATCCAGCGCTGAAAAAAACCCCAAGGAATTCTGACAGGATGCAGCCTGGGAGATTCCAGAGCCACATCTCCCGCAGCATTTTGGGAATATCAGAGGAATTAGGGCACATGTGGACATGGCGGAAATGATTCTCCTTCAGCTGCTTTTTCCCCCCAAAATTCCTCTTTTTTCCCCTAAAGAGCCATTTGGCCTTTGCAAGGACAAATACAAGCGGGAACCCTGCAAAGAACATCCATGGGGGATCTCCCAAAGCCCACCCAAGAGGCTCAGATCCCACCTCAGTCCCACCCCCATCCCTCTGCTCCTGAGCTCTTTCTGCAGTTCCAAACTGGCCACCAGACCCCAGGAATACACACAGGGAAGCGACTGCCCAGTGAAAACCCTGGGATCCTTCCCACTCCACGCACTGATCCGGCTGGAAAACAGAGGTTTTTATTAAATAAGCAAACAGCTACAAAGAGGGACTCAAATACGTGGGGAATTTGGGATTCCCAAGCTGCCATTGCAGCGATGATCTAACCCCAGGGTGAGTACCAAGGCACTGCTTTTTTTTTTTTTGGGAAAGCTGGTTGGAGTAATAACGGATGGGCTTGGAAAATAAAACCAGCCACTGGAATTAGAGAGGAGCATCCCGAATCCAGCACGGACTGGGAGCATCCCAGCACCGACCTGAGGGGCAATGGGATGGCACCCAGTCCTTGAGGCTTCATCCCGCTGTTCCCACATCCAGGGCAGGGACAGGGGAGCCCAGGCTGCTCCCACTGCTCCAAACCCTGAGCCCAAAAATCCCCCATGGGTGCTGGCTCCGGGTACACCCCATTCCCACTGTTCCCTAAACAGATCCTCTGCACGGGCTGGGTGTCCCTGCCCTTCCCATCCGTCCCATCCCACTCCTAATAGGATCCCGGCAACCTTCCAGCAGGATTAATTAAACACTGGGAGAAAGGAGCGAGAGGAGCCTCCTTCCACCACCAGAGAGGCCCTGCAGCCTCCTCAGGCACAGCATCTTCCGTGGCTACGGATCCTGCACGGGTTTTTGGGGGAAAAGTCTCTGTGGATTGGGGCTGAGAGCAGCCCTGGGCTTGCCCACGGGACGTGCTGTGGTGCAGGGATGAGGCAGCGCTCCCGTGGGACGCGGGTGGATCCCAGCCCCGGGAGATACGGTGACAATCCAGGTGCCACCACGCCAAGGATGATGCAGATCGAGGCGGAGCAGCGAGGCAGCGCTGGGGCAGAGAGGACGCCGGATAATCCGTCTGAAATCCTGAAATCCTGAAATCCAGCTCCCGCCGCAGCAGCCGCTCTGATCCGTGAAGCTCCCACGGCTCAATTACCGCGGCTTTGCTTGTACCTGTGGCTGGCACGATCTGGAAATAGCTCCCTGCTTTTCCTGGGAGCTGCCTCTCCGGTTTTTTTTTTTTTTTCTTCCATATCCTGATTCCCAAGAAAAGCTATAAATAAACATTTCAGCCTTTGGGGGCACCTGGGAGCAGACTCTCAGCATGTCCAACCCTGCACAAAGCTCCCTCAGAATGTCCCCAGGGCCACCAGGGGCTGCCCAAATGCAGCTCCAGGGATCCCTCGCTGTCCTGGGAGTGGCACATAAACGAGGGTGACGCCGGGGTCGTGGCGAAGGAGCCCTAATGGAGAAGGAGCTCCCAAATTAACCGGGCGTGAAATGGGATCGAGGTGGTGGCTCAGCCTGTCCTTCACTGCAGGGATTGGTGTGTGGAGATTCCCAGAGTGTCCCAAGATGGGAGAGAGACAATCATCCCGTGGAACTGACCGGTCCCACCAGGGAGCGGCTGGCAACGGAGCCAGGATGCAGGAGGGGACAGCGAGTCCTCCCCAGGAGCTCCTTCCCAGCTCATGGGCCTGGTCCTGGTCCCAAACACCCAACTGCTTAGTAGGATGTACTGTGTGGAACGTGCCCATCAAAGGGGGGTTAAGAAAACACTTCCAATTGGCCTTTCCCTCTTTTTTCTCCTGGTTTTCCATGCTGGTGACCCTGTGCGTGAGCCCAATCCCCACGCTGGCAGGTGGCCCTGGGTCTGGATCAATTGGAAGGCAACTGAGACTTCCCAGCTTTTTGAGGTGGGATGTTCCAGCCCCTCATAAGGACACTTCCCAAAAAAGTTGTAAACACCTTGTTCTGGTACCAAAATAGCCCAGGAATTTAGCTCGAGGAGCCACTCGCAGACATGGGACAGAGGAGTGTCACCAGTCTGGGCATGGCAGGGATCACCCATGGAATGAGAGATGCCTTCCTGATATCCTCCACCCCACCACGGTGCCTCTGGAAACACCAGGAACGCCCTTCCCGGGCCAGGCAATGCGAAGGTTGGACGGGAATGCCCCAAAATGTTGTCTTAGTTTGGTGCGAGGATGTTTGCAATCCCCCACAAGACCAAGGGCGGTTGTGTCTTCTCCACACCTTGAGGGTCTCCATCCACTGCCAGCCCCCAGGCAGCAACACCAGTCAAAAACGGGCTGTGGGACAGTGCTGGACAACGCGTGACCCACACCAGGGGCCACCACAGGGCTGGTCACTGTCACAGTGCCAACACCAGGGGACCCTGTCCCTCCTGCAGGCGGAGTTTAGACAACTGTTGTCTCCTTCTCAGTCATGGAGGAGATCTTGGAGAAGCTCCTGTGCACGATGCTGGAGTGCCCTGTCTCCTCGCTGAGGGCGTTCACCAGCCTGGAAAGGAGGGTCACCTTGAACTTCTTGAAGTCCTGGCCCATGAAGACGTAGAGGACGGGGTTCATGCAGCTGTTGGAGGCCGCCAGCGCCGTGGTGAGCGGGATGAAGATCTCAAACACGGACCAGGGGACGGCGTTGGGCACCGTCTCCAGCAGGTTCAGCAGGTGGTAGGGGCTCCAGCAGAGGAAGAAGGTGACGATGATGGTGACAATGATCTTGAAGGGCTTCTTGGACTTGGCCAGGCGGTTCCGGCGCAGGTTGAAGACGATGGCGATGTAGCAGAAGGTGATGATGGTGATGGGGAGGATGTACCCGGCCAGGAACCTGGTGATGTTCACCGTGCGGTGCCTCATCAGTGCCAGCCCCTCGTAGGATTTATTCCTGGAGAGGGAGAAGTTGCTGAAACAAATCACGGAGCTGCGGGTCTGCGCCGTGTCCCGGAAAACGAGCGAGGGGCAGCTCATGACGATGCCCATGGTCCAGATGACCACGCAAACCCCGTAGGCCAGGTTGGTGGAGCGGTGGTTCTGGGACCACACCGGGAACACCACGGACACGTAGCGGTCGAAGCTGATGGTGGTGAGCAGCAGGACGCTGGTGTACATGTTGAGGATGAGGAGGAAGGAGTTCAGCTTGCACATGACCGTGCCGAAGATCCAGTGGTAGTTCATGGCCGTGTAGGCGATGGTGATGGGCAGGAAGATGTTGAAGAGGAAGTCGGCCACGGCCAGGTTGAGGAACCAGACTGCGTTGACCGACTTCTTCATCTTCAGGGTGATGATGGCGATGACGAGGCCGTTGCCCAGGATGCCCAGCACGCAGGACACGCTGTAGATGATGACGGACAGGATCCGGGTGATGTCCTTGGGGTCATGGGACGGGTCTGCCCACACGCTGCCGGCGTCCTCGTAGGTGTAGTCCGGGTAGTCGCTGTAGTTATTGAGGCCATCCGAGTAATCGGACAGGTTGGGAAGCGCCATTGTCCGCACGAACCCGATCCACACGAACCCGATCCGTGTGAACCTGATCCGTATGAACCCGATCCGTACGAACCCGATCCGTACAATCCCGGCTGCTGGGTTCTGCCGCCGGCGATTCCTCCCTGCTGGGCAAACGCCTGGTGTTAATCACGGCGAGGAGAGCAGAGGGACAATGGCCCCCAGCACGTGTGGGAACGGGGGACAGGGAGTGAAGGGACAAAGCGCGCAGGTGTGGGGGATCCCGTGAGAACCCCACTGCTGGTCCCAAATGAGATGCTCCCGCAGCTCCTCCCTGATTTCCACCCCCAACCGTGAGACATCAGGACGTGATTCAGTCCCTCAGCTCCACCAGGATGTGGCTGCAGCCTCATCCTGCAAAAAAACGTTGATTACCCGCCTACTTCCAGGGGAAAAACCACCCGCCTACTTCCAGGGGAAAAACCGGGATAATGCTCATTAACAGCTCATCAGCAGCCCTGAGACCTTCCAATCTGCAACCTATTATGGGTCTTCTCTTTCTTTTTGTCCTGAATTGGACTGAAAACCCGAAGGGGAGCTCCCCACACACCCCGCTGACACCAGGCACCCTCTCACCTCTCTCTTCTCCGTCGGGATGGGGGACAGGTGACAGTTCAGTGTCCTCAGTGTCCCAGGGCACCACGGCAGCTCCCTCCACACCGGCCTAGGGCACGAGCTGGAACATTAAAGCCAGGATCAAATGAAGGTCGCTCACCCCCGGATGTGGGGTTAAGGGAGGAAACTCATTCAGGGAGCGGCCACACTTAACCCCGTGCAGCCTCCCTGGGGGGCTGTGCTGGCCTGGGGACCCTCCTCGCCACCCGTCTGGGGAGGGCGGGGCCCTGCCATGATCCCAGCATCTTTTGGGATAACTCAGGATGGAAATCCCGTCCTGTACCCTCTGTACAAGCACCCGACACGGGCAGCACCCGTACAACACACAAGCAGCACAACAACCAAACAATCAACCACAGGTTACCATAAATAATTAAAGATATAAACGACGTGCACACTCTCTGCACGATCTGTTTTGTATCCTGTACTCTCGCGGGGTTATTTTCCTGATGCTGTTGGTGCCCTGTGTGTTTGAAAACGTTAATTGTGGTAACCAACAGCATTTGCCACCACCAGACTCCAGCATTCATTCAGGGGGTTCAGCCTCTCCCCTGTGAACGTGAGTCAGGGGGGATTAAAACCCCAATCCCCCAAAGCCTGAGCAAGCCCTGGCACGAGGAGCAAGAGCCCCAGCACAGAGCATCCCGCCCGGATGTGTCCTCACAGGGGGAACGTGGCCCTGCCCACCCAGGGACCCTCCCTGTTCCCGAGACGTTTCACCCCAAAGGTCCCCGAGCGTCACCCTCCCGCCAGCCCTGCTTTGAAATTCCCATGGTGTTTTTGTTGGAAGCTATTGTTTCTCCCTGGGCTTTTCCTGCTGTTCCTTCCTGCCATTGCTGCTGCAGAGTCCCCGGCCGGGGGTGAAATCCCACCCTGCCACCTCCCCCTGGCCCAGCTCCGGGGGATGATAAGCAGCCAGAACAAATGAGGTTGGAGTGCAAAGCTTGGGAATGAGCGGGAGCTGGGAAGAGGCCCTGTCCTAGGAAAACCTCAATGGTCAAAGAGGTGAATTGAAGTCGATGGTCTGGTGGAAGGAATGGAATCAGCAGACCTGACTCTCACGGCGGTGTTAATGATAATTAATGAGTCGCTGCTTTATGGAACAGGGACTTCCAGGTCTTTTCCAGAGGCAGAGCCCCAGACGGGTGGAAGAGCCCAGAGCCCCGTGTCCATCCCACCCCATTGCCTGACATCCCATCCCAGTTCATTGCATCCCATCCCACCACACCCCATTGCATCATACCCCCTCCCATCCCATCCCATCCCATCCCATCCCATCCCATCATCCAGAGAGCCCCAAAGCTCCCTGGACCTGCTCTACAACTCCCATTTCCACCGTGGTGCCATCCACGGAGCAACTGAGACACCCCCAGGGCTGGACCTCCAGGGGGTCACTCTGACCCCACATTCAGCCCCTGCTCCAGCAGGACAGGAGAAATTCCCACTCCTCTTCCCACTGTGTCCACTTCCATGTTTTTAATGGAAAATCCTCCCTTTGTTATTATTTTTAATTGCTGGGCCTGGTGACTTTTCAGCTCATTCTAAAGCTCTTTATTTTTTTTATTATTTATTTGAATTCTCTGTAATTTTGCTCTGCCAGGTTGGGCAGGGATTGGCCTCTGCTCCCAGTTAGGATGAGGACGGCAGAGAGCAATGGGAACATCAGGAATCTGCTTCCCCATGGGATTTGGCAGAGCATGGGTTTGTTTCCAGGGCTCGTGAGGAGCAATCTCAAACTCCACAGGAGCAGCAGGCAGCTGCCAATCCCACCAGGAACATTCCAGATGGGCAGGATGGGCACCCAGATCCCAGACCTGCTGGAAAATCATCCAGCAAACTCCCATCTGCCTCCCCAAAATCCTCCCAAAAATGGAGAGCCTCAGGGGCAGCTGCATGAAGACTCCTCATTTCTCACAGGAAAAAAACTCCGAAATCTGGGAGGGTAAAAAAAAAAGCCACATAATACTGAGAGTGTCTCATTGCTCCTCTCCGGCCTGAAAATTCCCGGCTCGAGCCAAAACCACTGCTCTCCCTTCGATCCATTCATCTTTGTCCTCCTACCTCAACAAAAACGAGCTCAGGGTTTACCCAAAATAGCCTTTTCTCCGTCATTCCCGCAGCTGTGTTTGTCTTGGTACCCAGGGAAGGCCGGGTGGGATTCCCGACGGGCGGCCCGCGCACCGGCAGCATCCCGGCACATACCGGGGGAGGATGAGGTCAGGGATGTTGTTCTTGGGAAGGCAACAGGAAACCGAGAGAACAGCAGAAAATGTTCAAATCCAGCTTTTTCTGGGCGAAAAGCTCTGCCCTGGCCGAGGCAGACGGGCGGGGGACGGATGTGAGCGGGGAAGCGCGGCGGGATCCGCGTCCCGGGGACACGGGGAGGGCAGGGGATGCTCGGGCGCGCCTGGCAGCGGATGCCAGCGGGCAGGGCGGTGCCAGAGCCCCGCTCCGGGAGTTCGTAGGGATGGGCAGGCTGCCAGCACCGCCTCCCGCCTGCCCAGCGCCCGCGGGGCCCGGCTTCTACTGGAGGCACTGGGACAGGTTGAGGAGAACTGATAGAACCTAATCAAATCAAATCAAATCAAGTCAAATTAAATCAAACCAGCAGAGCAGCTTTGGAGCACATCAGATCCTGCCTGGGCTGTCAGAGTGCATCACGCTTTGATCCACGACATGAAATGAATCCGAGCTGAGACCTGCCGGGGCTGGGGCTGACGCACTGGGGAAACTGGGGGAGCCTTGGGTTAGTGCTTGTCCCCCCCACAAAGCGCTCGTCCCCCCTTCACGGGACACCCAGGACAGGACAAACAAATCCCCTCGGAGCAGCCGGGCTCCTCCCCGGCAGCTGCTCTGCCTTTTCCTCCTTGGAGCACTTCCCTCCCCTCTTTCCATCCGCGGTTTCCGAGCTCGCAGCGCACCCCAAACCCCAGCCCGCTTCCTCCGGGCGTGGGAGGCGCGGGCAGCTGCCCCCGCAGCTCCGGCACGGCTTCCCGGGAGAGGGGAATTGCCGGCAGATGTTTGGAGCCGGGAGCTTTGGGAAGGGTGCAGGGTAAAACGGGATCTCCACGTCCCTCTGGACCTGCTGGCACCGGAACCCCACCGAGCCCTGCCACAGTCCTGGATGTCCCTGGAGGGCAGGGATGTCCCTGGGGACACGTGGCAGGTGCTGGTCCCAGTTTCGTGGGGGTTCATAGCTCTGGCTGAGCTCGAGTCCCACCCTGGGGGCTGGATCATCAAAATCCCATGGGATTCCCTGGGCCAGGTCTCATGCTCTAGGGAAAATGGATAAAAATCCCACCCCAAGCTGGCACTCGAGGCCACCTCATCCATCCCTCCAGCACTCACTGGGTATTTCCAGCCCAGGGGTACACAGGAGGGACACCCCTGCCGGGATCTGGCTCCCAGGAATCTCCAGTGCTCAGGGGAGCAAGGCACAACACAGGAAAGCACCTCTGGGTACCCGGCTCCAATTCCCCCTGATTTCAGCCAGCGATTGCCATGGCAACAGCTGCCACAGGGGTGATAGTCCTCAGCATCCCACTCCCCACCGGGATACCCAGAATGGTCCCACATCCCTCAGTGTAAATCGACCACCAGCCCACCAAAAGGGAGTTCAGACCTCAAACCCTGAGCTCCAGCCTGCCCAAAAGCTGCTCCTGGCAGTGATTCCAGCCCTGCTACCACCCCGACCCCTCTGTCCCGCTCCAGCAGGCTGGGAAGGGGACAGGGATGTGGGATGCCATGGGAGCAGCAGGAGCAGGCTGAGAATTGGCTCCCACCAGCGAGGATCCGGGCTGGAAGTTCTCCCAAACCTCCCCCAGCAGCTGGAGACCCCCAGGCCAAAGAGATAACAGCACAGCCACAGGGGAAACTGAGGCACAGAACTCTGCTCCAAGGGCAGTGAGAAGCTTGATCCCTACCTGCATCCACTCAGACACATCCCAGTTTTCCGTCACGGATCCGGGACCCCCGCAGCCTCCAGCATTCCCAGCATCCTGGCTGAGGCTGCGCACCCCGCCCGTGTGAACGGCATGGGAAAAAGGGAATAGCTGGAAAAGGCAGCCTTAAAAAAGCTGCTGTGCCCAGGGTGGGACAGAAAAACATGAGTCAGTGTTTATCTGGGCACAGCCGGCCGGGCTCCGCGGGATGGGCCAGGATAGGATGGGATGGATCCCATGGATCCTCCTGGCCGCAGTGTGGGGTCACCCCCATGGGGAACACGCCCCAACCCAGTCAGAAAATGGGGTTTAACCTCAAAATTCGGGTCGTGAAAGCCCCTCCTAGGGTGAAACTCTGGCAGAGGAAGCCAGTCTTCCCTGGCACAAAGTGTTGAAAGAGCCACCCAGTTCGTAAAATCCTGGCCTTTTGCTCCATGCGTTCTGTTCTTGGGAAGGTTTGAGGATTAAAGGGGAACATTTTGGGCGTTTGTACCTACACAGGCAAAGATTTTCTCTAAAAAAGGGCAGTTTGTGCTTCTGAGCTGCTTAAAATCACTCGACTTCCAAGGTAATAAAAGTTCTTTCATCTCCTCTGCTCTCTTCTTGTTCTAATAATCCAAGGTTTTCTCCTGGCACTTCTCAGGCAATAAAAAACCCAATAAAACTCCCTTTTCCGGAGCATCCTCCCTGCTACATCCCAGCAGTCCGGTGAGGGTGTCCCTAACCACGGCTGGGCTTCTTGGGGACAAAGCCCTGGGGACATCAGTCGGGATTTGGGGCGTACAAAGGGAAAGAAACCCAAGAAAACAGAAATGGGGCTGCGGGAGGGACGTGACCCCGCAGGGGATGTGGCATGGCCGGGGACAGCAGACTCAGCCCCCCCGCCCTGGGCGAGGAAGTCACCCCGGGCCCGCGGGAGCATCCTCCCAGCTGTGCTCGGCGTCCCCAGCTGAATGCTGATCAGCAGGGCAAAGAAAAGCCACCCTGTTCTCCCTGTCCCCAGCGAGGGGACACTGCCACACTGTCAGGGCATCAGCCCCCCCAAAGTCACCACCAGCTCCTCTTCCTTCCGCGCTGTTTTCCCACCCCGCAGGCTGCAAAGCCCGGCTCTGAAAGAGGCGGGGGTTTTAGGGGAAATTTGGGGGTTTGGGGTGAAGGACAGTGGGGATCCCAGCGGTCCCAAACCCACTTTATAACAACAGAGGAGAAAAAACCTCAGCTGGTTGCAAATCTTCCGCAAACCCCTCCTCCCAAATCCCTATAAAAATATAAAATTTAACAAATATACATAAATCCAGAGGTGTTTACCTGAGCTGGATAAATCCCCAAGGAATTTTCAGCATTTAGAGGCTGGATTAGACATCTCTGCTTCTCCTACAGCCCCATTAGGGCTGGCATGGGAATGGCCCTGGGCTTGTGGCTTTGGCATCCAGCTGGAGCTGACACGGATATTGCCGGGGTTTCTCATCCCGAGGAGGCACACATGGGATGGGAGGATGAGGAAAATAAATGCAGCCCGTGGAATAAAGCAGCTGCTGGAGTCAGCAGAGCTCAGGGGGAAGGGGGAGAATGTGGAACTTGCGGAGAGTTCAGCTGGACACTGAGAGGGGATGTGGCAGGAGTGACGTGCCCCGTCCACCACAGTTCCTGTGCTGCCCACAGTGGCTTGGGAATCTCCTGGGAGCCCTTGGGAAGGGTTTGGGGATCCCTCGCTGTGAGCAGAGCCAAAGGGTCCCCTCGGACTCCTCCAAAATTCTCCAGGATCCCCAAATCCATGCCCCGCTCCTGGGATGCTCCTGGCCTTGCACACACAGGAGAGGGGAAACCCAAAGCCAATCCTGGGGTGCAGGAAGGTGCCAGGTCCTGCCCATTCCCAGCTGTTCATCCAGCAGCGTGTTCCCAGTGAGGAAATCAGCCTGTCCTGGTTTGCACTGGGACCCCAAAGAGCAGATCACCAGCCAAGGGCCATCCTGACCTCCACCCTGTGCCGGCCAGGAGCTGGAAACTGCTGGGGGCATCCATGGTGCAGCCGGTGATCCGGCACGAGCTGAGCCTGGATGGACACAAAAAATCCCTGCCCTGAGCCAGGACAGCCCATCCAGAGGGAGAGGCACAAAAGCTGGAGCAAAACTGCACCGTGCTGTGGCAGAGCATCACCTTCCACCAGAGCCCCCAGCTGCTCTCCGTCACCAAGATCCATGAGTTTTCCAGCTCTTGGTTTCAAGGGACAAATCCCAGTTTCCTCAGAGCTGGAAAACCACCACCCAGCTGTGACCAGGGGACAGGGGGTGACGGCAGCAGGGAGCTCACGGCCACCATGTCCCGTCAGGTGGGGACGTTGACCCCGTCCCACGCAGACGAGCTCCCGTGAGAGCCGAAAAAGAGGAATCGGAGCCACTGCCAGCTTTGCACAACTCTGTGTCGCAACATCCCTGAGCTGAATCAGGGCTGGAAAAGTGCTGATGTGCCGGCTCGTGGGGCTGCTCCAGAGAAAGGAGAAGCCCCAAAAAGCCCCAGTGTGTGAACCGGGGATGTGCCAATCCCCCTGTGGAACCGGGCTGGCTGGCTCGTGACCGGCTCCTGGGTGTCCCATTTTCCCAGGGGCTCACAGGACCCCCAGGATGGGGTGGGAGCTCCAGGATATTCCACACTTGTGGCACCTGCGGCAGGTCCCCAGCGGGGAGCAGAGAAGCGGTGCCCCAGGACAGCGGGAAACGCAGCCCAAAATCATAAAATTCATGAGAAACATGGACCCGGCTGGAGGGTGGCACGGGCTGGATCTGCCCCATCGCTCTGCCAGCACGTCCTGTCCCATCTGCTCCCGCAGTAACACCCCCCAGTGCTCCCAGTGGCACCCCCCAGTGCTCCCAGTGACACTCCCCGGTGCTCCCAGTGACACTCCCCGGTGCTCCCAGTATCCCCCACCAAGCCTCGCAGCGACCTTTCCCAATACCTCGCGCGGTGCCAACGCTCTCCCGCTGCTCCGTGTCGGGCAGGACGAGCTCGGGGTGCCCGGAGTGCCAGCGAGATCCCATTCCCAGGCGGATCCCGGCGCGCCGGAACCAGGGACGGGCACGGTGCCGCTCCCCGCCGCTTTTAAGGGAGCGGGGAGGGAGCTGCATCCATCACACCAAAGGTTTTCTTGGCAGCGCGGTGCTCGGCGAGCAACAGCTGGGAGAGGGTGTGACTCCGGGAGCTGGGAACGCCGGCCTGGATCACAACCCAGCGTGAGGAAGCTGCGAGCTGCTTCCCAAGGGGCCTCCTTTCCTGTGCCGTCCCCCCCCGGCCCGGAGCACCCCGCCCCAAGCAGGGATAACGGAGCCCAGAGCGCTCCGCAGGGATGCTGCTCCAGCCGGGAGCCCAAGGGGACGCAGGTGGCTGCCAGCCTCTCCCTCCCTCGCTGTGTTGTCCCCACCCTGGGTCAACCGCTGTCCTCTGCTCCCCTCGCCGCCCCCAACTCCTTCCAAGACGTTGAGTCACTTCCCTTCGGCAAAATCTGGCTCCCAAACGCCGCTCCTGCTGCTCGGGGACTGCTTTTCCCGGTGGATTTCATTAGCACCAGGATGCTGCAGCTGCTTCCAGGCAGCCCCCCAGCCCGCAGAGGCTCTGTGGTGGCAGCTCTGTCACCCTCGGTCCCTTTAACACCTGCGAGAGAAGTTCTTTGGGGGGCACAGAGGGGCTGGGAAAGGCTCCAGGGTCCCCCGGGTAGAAGGGATGGGAAAGGCTGGATGCAGGGATGGGGTTCAGGGGGACAAACAAGAGGGTTTTTGGGACAGCCCCTTAGTTTGGGAGCATTGAGCAGCGCAGCCCCCACCCACACAGAGCAGGAGGTTTGGATAACCCCAGGCTTGATGTGGCACCGGGAAAATTCCTTCCCTCCCCACGCAGCTCCCAAGCCTCAGGCATCCCAGTCCCAGCATTCATCCCAGCGGGATAAGAGCCAGTGCAGGGGTTGGGAGCAAAGGGAGAAAAAGGAAATACAAGGAAATTTGGCAGGGGTGCCCCCTCACCCTCCCCCAGCCTGGAAAAGGAGCAGGATTTGCCCCACTGGGACACCCCAGCACCAGCTCAAGCACCACTGCCCTGGGTTTGCTACCAGCCACGCCAACCCTCTCCCCAGCAGAGAGGAAGCTCTTCTATCACAGGATATTAATTAAGGGTAATTAATTACCCTCAGCTGTAAAGATGGGCCCAAAAGCATCCTGAATCCAGCCAGCAAGGGAGAAAAACAACCACAACTGATGTGGTGTGTCCGGAGTCAAACGGTGCCACCACGAGATGCTCAGCCCAGGCAGTTCCAGGTGGCACCAGCCACGTGCTGGCACCTGGGGGCTTCCCAAAACCACCCCAGGGCCTGCTGGGGCTGGGAATGCTCGGCCGTGGATGCTCCTGCATGCGGCCTTGCCAAGGGCTGACCTCAGGACATCGTCCCGGAGCGACGACCGAAATCCTGGCAGTGCCGAGGGTCCGGAGCCGAGACCCGGCACAATCCCAGTGTTCCCAGCAAGGCCGAGCTCTGCAGCCCCACAGAACCACACAGCCCTCGGCACCGCCTCCTTTCCCAGGCACCTGCCACTTCCCCGCACCCAGGCAGGATGCAGGATCCTGCTCTCACACCGATCCCTGTGTTTAGCAGACGAAGGGAAAACACGCTGACTTTGGGATACGATTTCCCATTCCGAGCGTTTGTGGGTTGGGGTTTCCCTCCCTCAGCAAAGCCCCGCCGGCAGCAGCGCCTGCGGAAGGACAGATCCCTGCTCCCAGGGCTGGTGACGGAGCAGGATCGGTGCCGGAGCAGCCGTCGGGAACAGCAATTCCAGCCTTTGGCAGTTGTCGTGTCCTTGGCAAGCGCCGAGCGCCACCCACACCGAGCAAAGCAATTAAAGCTCTAAATTGATTTGGGCTGATTCAACGCCCCGGAGCAGCTCCCTGCCGAGCCGGGATGTGCCGATGGAGCCGGGATGCGCGGCCGGAGCCCGGCAGGTCCGATCGCTCCGGCTGTCGCCCTCCTTTCCTCCCACACAAGCACTGGGAACCCGCCTGAGTCATCCCGAAACAGATGTCACCGTTAATGGGGAAGAAATTGGAGGAAGTTTTCCCTCTCCGGGGGAGCTTTCTCCAGCATCCAGCAGCACTTTCCCTCGTCCTGGGCAGAGCCATGGGGATGGATAAATGGGAATGGCTGGAAAAGGAGCTACGAGGAGCCGACAGGAAGCTCCCAATGCGTATCCCAGCTCCAAATTCCGGGTTTCAGGGCTGGGTTTATGCCCGTGGATAACTCTGCCCTGTCTTTCCCACAGGGAGCTCATCCCTGGCTCCTGGCTCCACACCCGCTGCGGTCCCGAGCTCCGGATCCTGTCAGTGCCTCCCGATCCAAGTGGAAACGCAAACTCCCTGCACAAATAGAGAAGCCACAGACAGGATGTTCGAGAGACGGCTCCCGTTCCCTTTTTTCACTGATTTGATACAACCACGGAAAAAAAAAACCAAACCAGTCCCAACCTTGTGCAACTCGAGCCTATAAATAACCCCGGGAACAGAGCGGGGTTGGGACAGGGCGGCCCAACCCCACCGTGCCCTCAAGGCTGGCACCGCATCCCGCTGCATCCCACGCCTGGGACGGGCAGGTCAGGGCATCTCCGCATGGTTCAGCCCCCAAACACCCTCCCAGAGCCTTCCCCACCTCTGTTTGGCTCCAATCTTGCGTCATTTCCCCCATTTTTTCACGTGCTTCCCACAGAGCTGTGCCAGGGGCTGAATCCAAGCCATGCACACCCACGGGCCAGGGGACAATTCCCAGTTCTCGGCACCCAAACCCCACCCTGGGCAGAGCAGGGTTGATGGAGACATTCCCAGGGCACAGCTGGGCCCTGCTCCATGGATTCCCCCATCCATGGCATCGCCCACCCGCTCCCATCCCCGTCCTGCAGCGACAGCTCCCCCGGGGGTGATGGCAGTGCCCCACCGGGGTGATGGCAGTGCCCCACCGGGAGATTTATCTGTGATTTCCAATTCCTGCTTCAGCTGTGAAGGGCCACTGACAGCTCCTGGAGCAGGGATGAGGAATTGCCAGGCATGGACACTTTGTTCTTGCCTTGGAGCCCCTCAGCAGGTGACACACAGGATGTCACCTGCCCAGGGATTTATGAGCAGAGGTGGCATCAAATCCTGGAATGGCTGGGGTTGGAAAAGACTTTAAACTCATCCCATTCCATTACCTGCCACGGATAGGGACAGCTTCCATCAGGTTGCCCCAAGCCCCATCCAACCTGGTCTTGGAATAAGAAATCCCATTAATAAAATCCCTCCAGGGCTCCAGGTTTGAATGTGGAGCATCCCACTGGAAAACGGGAGCTGCTGAGAGGTTTCAATTCCTTATGCTGGAAACTGCTGGAGCCAAATTCAGGCTCATCGTTCACCCTGGACTCCTTCAGCATCACCCTAAAATCCTCGGGATGTGCTTTTCCTGCTGCTGGTGTGCCGAGTGAAGGCACCAAACACAGACAGAGGAGAGTATTCCTGAAATCTCCCAGCAAAAATCAGTGGGATCTGGCTGATAAAACCCCTCGGAAAACTCCCAATTCATCAAGTCCTATTTATTAAGACAAATCTTCTGGATTTGTCCTTCGAATTCCCAAGCATCCATAAGGAAACCTGCTTTATTTATGATTTTCAGTAAATAAAGCCAGTTTTCCTTGAAATCAGCACCTGGGAACTCACCATTCCACGGAGCAGAGCTTTGCAGGGACATATTTTGGAAGCTGACTCTGCCAATGGCCCCATCCTGCTTCCCATCACTGGGATGGGCACAGGGATTGCCCAGCTCTGGGCTGGGAAGCAGCTCCTTGTGGGAAGGCTCAGAATTCCTGCCAGCTCCGAGCAACCCATGCCTTTTTCGGCCTTTTTTGGCCGGGGGGTGGCCTTGGTGCAGGTTCCCTGGGTTCCAATTTCCCTGGAATTTATAAAAACAACAGCAAAATATGTTTTATTCCTGAGCCGGTGCCAGGCTGGGACTATTTCTGGAACGAGGGAGCTGCTCGGTGGTGCCAGGGAGATGTGGGGGTACCTGTGCCCTCCCTGGGGTCCCCCCCAGCATCTTCTGGGATGGATCTGGATCGTCAATCCCAATATCCAGAGCTCAGCTCCGTGCTGGGTACAACCCTTTCCCACTCCCAAAATACAGCTGTTATCTAGCAATTACTGAAATAGATCCAGAAATGCAGGGATCTATCCAGAGGGTGCTGTTGATGGAAGCCAGATCCAGAATTTGCCTTGGAAAGCAAAAACAGCCGAGCCCAAGGGGAGGGAAAGCTGTGCCATGGAGCCATGGGAACGTTCCGTGTCACATTTTATGGGATTAATGCTCCGGCTCGGATGGAAAATTTAACGTGAGGATTCAATTAAGGTTCCTCACAGCCTGATTTAACCTGGGTGGGATTGGGGGATCCATAAACTGCACGGCAGGGAGAGGCAGAATTCCTGCTTGTGAGGGATTTGGGGAAAGCTGGGAGTGGGACAGGACGGCCACAAGCAGCCAGATCCTGGCACTCCCAGAGCACCAGCAGGAGAAAATCACGGATTTTTAATTAATGGATTAAAGAATAATCTCAGTTCTGTTCCCAGGAGTGCAGCTCACCTGCGGGAGGGATCCTGGGGTGTGCCAGGGCTGGATCAGGATCCACTCATTCCTCATGACCAACTGGAGATCACTGGAGTTTATCCAGGAGTGATGGATGCAGCAGCTCCCAGCCACACTGGCGGCACCGTGGGGACATTCCAGCTCCCAATTCCCACTGGAAGGAGCCCAGCATTCCTCCCATCCAGCCCCACAAGTGAATCTCTCCATGTGAGAGCCCAACATTGAGAGAAAACCCAGCTCTGAGTTTACAGAAGCAAAACCCTCTGCTCATTTTCCCTCCGGGAGGAGTTGTTATCCTTTGGAAGATCTCAGTCCTGCCCAGACACATCAAATCTCCATAAATTCCAGGGGTGATTCATGGCTCCCATCCGGGACTGGCACAGTTCCTCGCTCCTGCCACTTTTGTCCCTGTTTGAAGCTGTGCCACAATTGGTGTTCACCCACCGTGGCATCTGCCGGGTGGGAAATCTCCAGGTTTATGGTCAGAGATTCGTTTATGATAAATTAAACCCATGGCAGAATGGGAAAACCCCTGGCATGGGTGAGGATGGAGGGATTGGCAGCTCCAGCACTTCCCATCTTCCTCCAGTCCTTGCTTCATGTAAGACATGTAATGCTAACAAATTCCTGATTTTTATTCCCTAAACAGTGCAGAGGGAATCCCTGTTACCCATGGCCTGGAGTGGATGGAGAAGATCCCCAGCATTGTTCCCAGATGATGGAAAATGGAGCTCACATCCAGCTGCTCCATGAAGGATTCAGTCATTGGGAAAACCTCATAAATCAATAGGGATAAATTGAAAATTCAGGCAGGGATCCACATAATTCACCCACTCTCCCTTAAGACTTTTTGGTGGAAAAAACAGGTTGGGAAAAGGGAATTTGGGGTACCCTGGCTGGATGAGGCTTTCCCAGCACATTTGGCTGGGGAGGGGGTGTCCGAGGAATTAATCCCGTGTGGAAATCACTGGAATGTCAGGAGACCTCTGATTTATCCCCGGCTTTCAAGTGCAGGAATTAATTCTGGCCATGGAATTCTGGCTGCTTCTAACAGCAGCAGAAGCTGCCCTCAAGGAGCAATGATGGGGCCCTAATTCCCAAGGGAAAGCTACAGCACATCCCTGGATATCCCACCTGGAATGTGGATGCACCAGGGCATCCATCACTCCCAGCCTGGCATCTTCCCAACCCAGCAAATCTCCGGCACCGCTCCTGCCAAACAATTTCCCTGTGGAAAAGAGGGAGCTGATGGGATTGAGGGGAAGAAGAATAAGAAGCTGGATGTAAGCAGAGCCAATTAGTGGATGGGACAGTTAAGAGAGAGGTGGTGGGATACTGGAGATCCCAAATCCCTGACTCCCACGGCGTCCTGGGAGTGGGTGCTGCTTGCTCGGAGGATCCCACGTGCTCCTCTCCCATCGTTGCTCCTGGAAAATTCCACCATGAAGGATTTAAATGAGTAATTTATCAATTAAATGTGTGCTCTGGCAAATTAAAATCTGTCCTCTTGTTTAATTAATAGGGCAGCTTTATATCCGACAAATTAGGGAGCCTCTTGATGAGCTAATTTGTTACTTAATGGAAGCCTGGAGGCTCTTCCCTCATTAGGTGTTGGCACATCCTTGAATCCAAAGCGCAGCTCCTCCTTCAGGACCCCCGGGCTCAGACTGGGAACAGCCCTGGCAGGGAATTTGCCATGGGAGAGCTCCTGGCACGGCCCTGGCTCCCTGGCATTTATGGCAGCAGTGCATCCCCCTTGCCTTTCCCTTTCCTTCGGGAATATTTACGTCCCTTGTCGAGGAAAAGCGCGAGATCCCACAGCTGAGCCGCTGCCAAACGGAGCCCAGAGCTGCTCCGGGATGGAAAGAGGGAAAGAAATTGATAAAAAATGGGAAGAAAAGCTTCTGGCCTTGTCCAAGGATCTGTGGGCATCAGCGCTGTGGGTGGAGGATCCGGAGCTCATCCCGGCAGATCCGAGGATCCCTGGGTGTCCCCAGACACTTGGCAGTGCCACCAGCACCCGGATCGCTCCCACAGGGAAAATGAACCCCCCAGGCTCATGGGTCAGCTCTTTTTCCCCATCTCAGGTGGCCACAGCCACCCCCAGCAGCCTCCTCGCAGTGCTTCCAGCACAAACCAGTACCAGGATGGTGCTGAGGCTGGGTGGGCTCCAGGAGCTGCTCCAAACGACGCCACGGAAAGAGGGATCACGGCAATCCCGGGACAGGGATCTCAAAAGGAGTGCTGGAGTCATCCCCAGTGAGAGCAGGACCAGTAACACCAGTAAGAGCAGCGTGGTGGGGCACACCCACACTGACCTGGGACAAAGATCCCGCTGCAAATCCCACTCCATGCTAAAAACCAGGAATGTGGATTCCTGAGCTTGCACTAAGGACCATTCCCTTCCAAACCAGACCATCCCAGATCCCGCAGAGCAGCTCCCTCAGTTATTTTTAGCCACCAGTGCCACCAGTTATCAAATAAATACAGGAAACCAGGAGAGGCACCCCGAGAGTCCCTGATCTCTGTTTTCTACGGACTGGCAGTTCCTGGGATGTGTTTACTCTCAGCCTTTAAAAAGCAACCCCAGGTTCACTTTCTACCACAGGGAGTCTGCCAAGTTTCCAGCTTTCCCTGGATCTTATCCCACCCGGGCAGGTCCTGGAGAGAGGGCACAGCTCGCTCAGACCCCGAAGCTGCAATAAAACAATCACAGTGAAAGGCAAATTCCTGATGGATTTTCCACAAACACTTGGCCAAAAAAATAATGTCGCTGTTGGAGCTGCCCCTGTTTGGGTGCCTTTTCCAGGAGGACACCGATGGTTTGAGCTCCAGCTCTGGCTCCCGATCCATTCTCCAGGAATGCCAGGCACAGAGAACTCAGCTGATGCTAATTCCTGCTGGAATGTGACCCTCAAACACTTTTCCCAAGGCTGATGCATCTCCTGTTCCTGCCCTGTGCATCCGCAGCCTCCCTGTGGATGACTCCGGGGTGTGTTCCCACCCTCTGCCGTGATTCCCAACACATTTTGCGCTCCAGTCCTTCAGAGAAACCTCAATTTCAAACACCTCCAAGGGTCTCTGTCCCCTTCCCACAAGAAAAGGCACTTCCAGAGCTGTGTTTTCATCCCATTTCAGCAGCAGGTTGTGCTGGAATTGGGACAGAGGGAAGCAGAGGCTTTTCCCTTGTGGTTTTCCTGATGCATTTCTCCTTCCACAGCCCAACACACCTAAAAAGAGAGAAAAAACTCCAAACCCTTGGAATAATTACAAGCTAATTAGGCAGAGAATTGATGTGAACATGACTAGGATACCAAAAAAACGCCAGCTGAGCTGGGAAGGCTTGGGCTGGTTTTCCATGGAAATTAAATGGCTCCAGGCTGCTGGAGGCAGGGAGCTGGAGCCATTCCCTGGGAGGTCTGAGCACAGCCCTGAGCCTCTTCCCACCCCAGCAGCCTCCTGGAATCACTTGGTTTATCTCCAATTTGTAAAATATCCGTGAGAGGTGCGGGAAAGGGAATCTTCCTTCCCCATAGGAGAGCAGGATTTGAATTCCTGTGCCATGGGGTTAGGGGGAAATCCAAGGTATGCTGGAAAGCAATGCCAATTCCTTGTGATTCCTCTTTGTACAAATCCTGGCCAAAATTCCCATTCCTGCATCCCAACAGATTTCACACCAAGGAAGCACAACCTGGAATTGCTTCTCCTTCCATTCCTCACTGCCCTTCCCAGCATTGCTCCTTCCTGCCTTGCCACACCTCAGCCCTGCCCTTCCGAGGCTCCCAGGAGCAGGCATGGAGGCACCTCTGGAGCCCCTGCAGGTCCCTCCTGATTTATCCGTGCCTGTGGATTGTTATCCCAGTTTTCCATCAGCCAGCAGCTCGTGTTTGGAGCACTGCTCCCCCATCACTCCGGAATTACGGATCTTCTCAGCAAAGGCGCAGGGAACTAATTGTTTGTTTGCTGCTCAGGCCTCTGAAATTCCAGGAGAAAATGAGATTTCTCTCGCTTGCTTTAGATCTCGGGGTTTTCCCCCCCATCTTGCCGGGCTTATTTCCAAATTCCCACTGCTCCCGTTCAGCTGCCAAGCACAAGCAGGGAGCTGCCGGTGGCGTTCCTTTCGGGAAGGGACAGGGAGCCTGGCACCTGCCCCCTCCCAGTGCTCGGGGACATTCACACCCAGCTCCTGTGCCAGCTCAGCCTCTTCCTGTCGAAAGCCACAAAGCCCAGCTGGGGAGACTTCAAATTCCAGCTCCAAAGGAATTTAAATCCAGCCTTACAAAGGGAAATGCTTCCCAGCTCTGAGTTTTTGCGGAGCGCTGGAGGCACCTGATAAGGATGGAGTTCCACAAACGGGGGCTGTTCCCCGCTGGCAGGGGGAGAGGGGAGCCTGGGTTTTAATTTGGAGGCGTTTCAGAGGATCCATTTTATCCAGCAGCATGCAGGAAAATTAACAGAGCACCCTGGGAAGCTGGGAATGACACAGTCTCCATCTCCTAAGTTCCAAGAGGGCTCTCTGAGCTCTGCTGAGCCGCACAGGTTGGCAAATTTGTTTCCTCTATTTGCAAATCCGTTTTTTTCCAACTCCTGCCTTGTTCCCGAGTGTAGGTGCTGAGAAAAGAGTGGTGCAGAATTCCAAGGCCAAATCTCTGATCACAGAGGGGCTTTGTGATTCCTGAAGGATCATCCACCTGCTCTTCTTCCCATTCATCACAATCAGCACATATCAGGAGTCATTTGCATATCCCAGGCTCCGGGAGCCTTTGGAAATCCACAGAGAAGCAAAACTTGAGTGGCAGGTGGTTATTGAGGCCTCCAGAGCTCCTGTTTCTCTTCCTGGGATTCAGGAACTTAAATAGCTCTTGAATTTCAGGAATATTCCCGTTTTCAAATCCTGCTCGGGGCACCCTGGCTGAGCAGAGCCCCTCACAGGCAGCCCACACTGCCTGAAATGTTGGAATTCAGCCTGGGGATCAGGACATGAGACCTCCAGCAGCTCCCCAGCAGCTCCCCAGCACCTCTGCCAGGACACAGCCGTGTCCCCAGCATCCCTGCATTGCTCTTGTCATGGTGACCGAGCATCGTCCCCTCTCCTGCCACCTTTAAGGCAAAATGTCCCTCCATGGCACAGGGTTGTCCCTAGACCACTCCAGATGGCCTCTCCTGCACCCAGGACATCCCACAGGACATCCCAGTGCCCCAGGACAGGGACTGCAGCCCACGAGGAATTTCCTGCTGGCTCCAGTCTGGAGATGATCATCACCAAGGAAAAAAAAAATCACAGGAGGATCCAGTGAGTCCCACACCTAAACAGGCGGGGTTTAAAGTGAAACCCAAGCAGGGAAGAGCTTGAGGGCATCCAAGAGCAGCAGAAGATCTCTGAGCATACAAAAGCTTGGGGCCATCACTGTCCCCATCCCTGGTGGCACTGGCAGCACCAGGGAATCCACAAGAAGTGCCACCCCGGCGTGTGCCAGGCTGCTTCCGTGCCCTCCCAAATCTCCCCGGGACACCTGCTGAGCTCTGACATCTGTCAGGACCTAAGCAGGGGGCGAGCTGAGAAGCTTAAAGGAAAAATAGCTCCTTTTGTAATCTGCTCCCACAGCACTCCCACCCTCGTGCCCGTTTTAGCCCTCCTCGTCCTACATTGGAGCCCTGGAGACGGGAAATAAATGGAATTGGGGCTGTTCAAGGATGCAGCACACAAAGGTGTCCCGTCTATGTGTGGCTGTGGCAGGGGAGGTGTCCACCCTGACCCCTCTTCTGGCTCCTCTGGCGCCTGGGAAACATCACGGAATCATGGAATGGTTTGGGTGGGAAGGGGCCTTATGGATCATCTCGTTCCCTGCCATGGGCAGGGACACCTTCCCTATCCCAGGTCGCTCCAACCCGGCCTGAAAGAAGCAACGCTGATGTATCTGCCTGATCCCATCTTCCAAATTCACGCCAGGGAAGATGATCCCAAGGATCAGCCTCGCAGCCACGGCGCTGTGCAAGCTTTGGGAAGCACAAGCTCCGTGCCTCGGGCTGCTGTCACACCCGACCCCAGGAATCTCCGAGTGCACAGACAGGCGAATTTTATCCCAGCACAAACAGTTCCAGAAGGAAGCCAGGGCCTTACTCAACCTCCAAATATGTTTTTCAGGATCGGTGCCTCCAAAGGCAGGAGGTGGGAAGGTCCTGGAGAGGGAAGGCAGCAGGCTGGGGTGTTTCCATGGAGCAGCGAGATGAGTCAGTGCCATCTGCCGGCTGCGGGGACACGGCCGCTCCCAAATCCATCGGATAGCGAGGAATAAACCCCAGCCTCATGATAAAGCTTCCAGCATCCCTCTGGAACGCTGCTCCAAAAGCAAATTCCCCTAAGGATCCAGATGGGATCCCTTTGGCACAGCCGTGTCCAGCTACATCAAGAACTCCCAGGACGACCCAGCAGGGCTGGGACTTCTTGACGTACCAAGGCTGCAGCTCCAGCATTCCACAGCTCTTCTCCTTCCCACCTTTGGGATCTCCCTTTGCTATTCCTGACAGAGCCATACACGGAAATCCTTGAGCTGGCCCGGATCCACGCCGAGGAAGAGCTGTGGGAATGCCAAGGATCCGCAGGGTCCCGAGGGATGATGTGGCATCGTCGGCTTCTGCCTCAGCTTGGACCATCCCAAGAGGCATCAAAGCTGGGATGAGACACCCAGCATTCCTGGCTATCTCTGCTTTCCCAGTCTGCCGGATCAGATTTAATTCGGGGACAGATTCGAAGTGTGTTTTGAATTTTTAAAATGAAAGCTCATGCCTGCTCTGTAATTATCGCATAATTAGGTTTAGGTGCCAGATCCCTGGCACTGAGAGAAACACATGTTTCTGTCGAAGCTTCCTCTTCAAGTGAGGAGGGATTTGCTCGTCCTTCCAGTGCTGATTATCCCCCGCAGTTCCCTGCAGGCATTACCAGGCTCTGGCAGCTCCAGCTGACTGGAGGACATGGCAGTTCGGAGCTGCAGGGGTGGCCTGGGGCTCCGTGTGCTGGAGAGATCCCAGAGCTGATCCCCGCCAGGCTGCTTTAGGGATGATGGCTGATCCGAGCTCATCCAGCTGCTTTTGTCAATCACAGTAAAATCAATGAACATCTGAGGCAACACCAGCTCCGAGAGAGCAGATCCTGCTTTTCCTACTGAAAACAAGCCCAAAAAGGGGGATTGTCTCTGGAAAACGCCATTTGCAGAGGAAGCAGGATGGAGTGGGGGCAGCACAAAGCTAACGTGGATCAGGATGCTGGGCATGGACACATCTGTGGGGTCTCCCCTCAGTCTCCTCTGAAATACAGTTTAAATTCCCCAAATTTATTTCTGACAAACCAGGTTATATTTCCCTGTTGCTGCTGATCTGCTGAGTAAGCATCTGGTAGAAAACCACCTTATCACTTTGTTAGATGCTGAAATCTGAGGGCGTTACCTGCAATTTCTTAAAATGTTCTATTTTCCCTCAGCTTCTGTCCAGTTTCTCCCTAATCCCGGTCTCCAGCAAAGGGAGAGGCACAGGTGTGGAACACTAAGGTACGCTGCTACTTAAGGCCAAAAATAAAGAGTGTTTGTCCAAAAGGGCCCAGGAATAGGCGATGGGAACTTTGTATCAGCAGAAAGAGGTGATTTTCCATGGAAATGGCCATGGAATTAAACCCTCCGTGAGCCCCAAGCGCGGCCTACCGCGCTCCTGTTGCCTAGCAACAGCACGCCCTGTCCTTATATGGCAACAACTCCCGCCCTCGTCCCACCGGCCCTTCTCATTGGCTGCAAGCCGCATGATTGACGTGCGCGCTCGCCAGTGCTTACCCTCCACGAGCCTCTCCCGCGCCCGGGGCGCGGCACTACCCGGAAGCCGGTGCAGGAAGCGGAGGGGAGGGGCGCGGGAGACGCGTCCGCTGCAAGAGCCAATGGGAGATGAGCTGGTGGGCGGATCAGCCAATGGGAGGGCTCGGGGGCGGGGCTGCGGGGGCGGGGCCGCGAGAGTCGGCAGCGGGCGGCTCCGGGAGGCGGCAAAGGTGAGGGGGGACCCCGGGGCAGCACCGAGGGGACGCGGGGAATCCTGGCCGGGGGCTGGGACAAAGCCGGAGGTCTTGGACAGAGGGGATCTGGGGGAGGGCCTGGGGAGCACCAGGGATACAGAGCGGAGGGAAGCCGAGGGAACCCGGGGTGCTGGAGGGGGGGGATTCCGGGGAAGGAGCTCTGGGAGGACACGGCGGGCTGGGGAGGGATTCCAGTGCAGGAATCTCTGGCTTGGAGAGGGGTGGGTCACAAGCCTGGATGAGGGTGGGGAGGGGATGGGAAGCTCCTTGATCCCCGCGGAGCCGGCTGGCAGAGCCTGGTGCCCAGCCTGCATGAGCATCCATGGCTCCTCCTGCTGCTCCTGTCACAGTAATGCACAGCAGATCCCACGCGGTGCTTGGGGGTGGCAGGGAAAGGGATGCCCGGGACAGCCCCCAAAAGCTGTGACAAACCCAGAGCACGTGCACTCAAAGCCACTCTTACCCCGTGACACAGCGCTGGCTAAAGCTGTGCGTGTTCCCAGGTGGGAGCCGTGGGAAAGGAGATGCTCCGGGTGTCCGTGCTGGAAGCAGGATGAATCTCGTGGCGATGGCGACGGATCCCGAGCTCCAGTGGGTGTCCCTGTGGGTCCGTGTCCGGTGGGCGGCCGTGCTCGTGCTGCTCCTGAGCTCCCTGGTGATGCTGCTGCTGCCGCTGGCTGCCGTGGACAACCAGTGCCATGCTGTGCTCAAGGGCCTCTCCTTCCTGAGGAGTAAACTGGGATCCTCGGGAATCACCAGGTTCACGGGACAGAGCACGGAGCTGAGCGTGACCTCCAAGGGGCTGGAGCTGCTGGTGCTGAAAGGAAAAGCCTCCCCAGGTGAGAGGGTCCTGGGGGGGCACGGCTGAGTTCCTCAGGTCAAGGAAGACAAGGAGCTGCTGGAGAGGGTCCAGCAGAGGCCACAGAGATGGTTTGGGGTCTGGAGCATCTCTGTGATGAGGAGAAACTCTGGGAGCTGGGCCTGGTCAGTCTGGAGAAGGGAGAACTGAGAGGGGATCTCATCAATCCACACAAACATCTCCAAGGGGTGCCAGAGGATGGTGCCAGGCTCTGTTCAGTGGTGCCTGGTGACAAGGAGCAATAAACTGAAACACAAGTTCCACCTCAATATGAGGAAGAACCTCTTTCCATGAGGGTGGCAGAGCACTGGGGCAGCTGCCCAGGGAGTCGTGGAATCTCCCTCTGTGGAGACATCCCAAACCCACCTGGACACCTTCCTGCTCCCAGTGACCCTGCCTTGGCAGGGGATTGCAGTGGGTGATTTCCAGAGGGCACTTCCAACCCCAACACCAACCCAGAGATCTTCACCCCCTTCCCAGCCATGTCCTGTACCCCTGATGGGAGCGACACTGTGCCTTGAGTGACCTGAACTGCAATTAACTGCAATTAACACTGCCTGTAAATGCCCCCGAGGTCAGGCAGGCCCTCACCAGCTCCTTGACTGCATTCCAGGGTCCTGTGCTGGCATTGCTCTGTCTCTCCAAAGTTTTTCCTCATGTTTTCAGTACTAGTAAGTTCTGTGGAGGTAACTGGAACACAGAGGGGTGGTTTAATGCACAGAAATCTGGGATACACAGCGTTAATCCCAAAATCCTGGCTGGCACAGAACAGCCTTTCAAGCAACATCAGGCTGTAGCCATGGCCTGTATCAGCCAGGATGTTAATTTGGAAAACACTTAAAGGAATTATTATGATTCCAGCACTGTATCTTTGTTTGCATTAAAGCTCTTACTGCTGGGAAAACATTGGATAGTTCAGTGGAAAAACAGGAATGCTGCTGGCAGCCAATATAACAATGTTAACGTTATAATTTCCCCTAAAAGAGTGCCAAGAGAACGTGTTTAAGGCACTGTTTCCTCCCACACGAAGCAGTTTGGTGGCCACCTGTGGCCACCCTGAGCCTGCTGCCCACAGGTCCTGCCTCCCCACACTTCCTGCCAGAAATGGCTCTGCTGCCTCATACTTGGCCTGGAAATGTGGCATAAACCTGTGGGATTGTAACCTGGAAAAGGCTGGAACTCAAATTCTGTTCCAGTTCTTAGAGCCTGGATTTGGTTAATTTTTGTATCAGTGAACAGTGGCAGTCACAGAATATCCTGGGTTGGAAGGGAGGCACAAGGAGCATGGAATCCAGATTTCCAGAGGTTCTCAGTAAAACTCACCGCCCTGTTACCTGTTATCATTTCATTCCAGAGGTGAAGCTGGAAGCCAGAGCAGCTCTGAATCAAGCCCTGGAGATGAAGCGCCAAGGGAAGCGGGAGAAGGCCCACAAACTCTTCCTGTACGCCCTCAAAATGGACCCGGATTACGTGGATGCCCTGAACGAGTTTGGGATCTTTTCCGAGGAGGAAAAAGACATCCTCCAGGCCGACTATCTGTACTCCAAAGCTCTGACCATCTCCCCCCACAACGAGAAGGCTCTGAGCAACCGGGGCCGGACGCTGCCCTTGGTGGAGGAGATCGACCAGAGGTATTTCAGCATCATCGACAGCAAGGTCAAGAAGGTGATGGCCATTCCCAAAGGGAATTCCGCCCTGCGCCGGGTGATGGAGGAATCCTACTACCACCACATCTACCACACGGTGGCCATCGAGGGGAACACGCTGACGCTGTCCGAGATCCGGCACATCATCGAGACCAGGTACGCCGTTCCCGGGAAGAGCCTGGCGGAGCAGAACGAGGTGATCGGGATGCACGCGGCCCTCAAGTTCGTCAACACCACGCTGGTGTCGCGCATCGGCTCCGTCACCAGCAGGGACATCCTGGACATCCACCGGCGCGTGCTGGGCTACGCCGACCCCGTGGAGGCCGGGCGCTTCCGCGCCACGCAGGTCTTCGTGGGCCACCACATCCCGCCCCACCCGCGGGACGTGGAGAAGCAGATGGAGGAGTTCGTGCAGTGGATGAACTCGGAGGACGCCACGAGCCTGCACCCCGTGGAGTTCGCGGCGCTGGCGCACTACAAGCTGGTTTACATCCACCCCTTCGTGGACGGCAACGGGCGCACCTCGCGGCTGCTGATGAACCTGATCCTGATGCAGGCGGGGTACCCGCCCATCACCATCCGCAAGGAGCAGCGCGCCGAGTATTACCACGTGCTGGAGGTGGCCAACGAGGGCGACGTGCGGCCCTTCATCCGCTTCATCGCCAAGTGCACCGAGACCACGCTGGACATGCTGCTCATCGCCACCACCGAGTACTCCGTGGGCCTGCCCGAGGCGGGAGGCACCGCAGGCTGCAAACAAACCATCCCCGTCAAGACTTGAGGGTGGCGGGGCGCTCAGGAGCTGGTGAAGCCGGGGGAGAGCAGAACTCCAAGCCACTCAGTGTTCCTGCTGGGAAAGGACTGGACAGGAGGTGTCACTCGGGCGTTTTGTTTATTTAAAGTGTCTTACATTTGATTAAATTAATATAATTTATTTATATACGCGGTGCCAAGCGGAACTGGTGATGGTGGCTGTGCACTGGAAGGAGGTGGGGAGAGGTGTCAGAGGGCTCAGAAAGATGAACTAAAATTGAATTTCTCCTTAAAATTAAGCTTTGAGGAGCTGCTTCAATCACAGGTCATTATACCCAGGCAGTCAACTCTACTGTCTGACCTCAGCAAAGTCTGAACTGAGCTGATTTTGTGTTACCTCTTCCCTGTAGTTCCAAAACACATCCATGAAGGAACAGCACTCTCCCAGCTGTGTCCATCAGACACTTTGGTGTCAGTCACACAGGTACTGAACAAGAAGGAGGCTGAACTCCAGCCCACAGGCATCTCTCCCCTCCTATTTCTGTTTCCGTGGCACTTTGCATGTTCACTTTCTGCTGCCTTTCCTGGGGTGAGGTTTGTACAACAAGTGGGAAGTGTTTGGTTTAGGATTACAGGTGATAGGAGTGGAACAAGAGGAGAAAAGCTCGGACTTACTCAAGGGAGAAGGACTCAGAAAACACCTCAGCCAACAGGAGCCCTGGGAAAGCACAACTGTCCTTAGACATTTCAGTGGAGGGGTTGGAAGGAGCTTGTCTGCAGAGCTGTGGGCAGAAAAGGTCATCAGGCAGAGCCAGGAGACACCAGTTGTGCCAGTTTGGGAAGAATGTGTACAAGAAGTTTGCCAGAAACTTCAGTTTCTTTAGTCTAGGTAAGGGAACTTCCACAATTAATCACTGGTCATGTCATTACTCTGATAAATGTGTCAAGAATCACTCCAGGCCTCTGTGTGAGGCCAGTGCAGTGCCTGGAGCTGCTGAGCAGTTCAAAGAATCACTTTTTCCTTGGTAAAAGTACCCACAGATCTCCCCACCCCAAACCTGCCAGGTGTGTAACAGCATCACCGATCCCACCACCTCCAAGCTCACCAAACTTCCATTTGAAATCCCAGTTTAGAGCATTTAACCCCTTGACAAAAGCTGTCCCAGGCTTAGTTTTCTTCCCTTTTTAACTCTCTCTTACCTGACAGGGAGGTGGGACATGTTTTAGAGAAGCAGAAGGCAGGAGGAGACTGGGAGTTCTCTGCACTGAGCGCTGCTGCCAGGGAAAGCAGGCAATACAGGAGGAAAGGTGTCCTGTCCTGACAAAGCATGTTATTTTTGTAGTGCAACCTGAGTATAAATAATGCACTTTAGAGCTCTGGAGGGGGCGAAAAAAATGTTATTTTAGTAACAGATTAATAAACTATTTTAATATGAAACTCTTGGTTTGGAAGAGGCTGTTCTCAGAGCACGCTTGGCTGCAGTGAACTAAGTGGTTGTGGAGGAGGAAAAGGCCATGGGAGAAATCCTGGTTCCCTGAGCCACGTGACACCAGGAGCAGACTCATCATTTCAAAGTAAAGCCCAGTGAAATCAGCACAGAAAATAGTGTTTATTTGCAGCAGTGGTTGTGTGGTACAAGTGAACACTGGGCCCCCCTCACACCCACCCCTCTGGGTGGTGACTTGCAGGGGAGCTGACGAGCAGGAATGTTTCTAGCCAAGATCACACCACTGCGTGAGAGTCTGAGGTGATGGCTGAAGTGATTTCAGGATATTCAGAGCAGATGGAATGAGCTGCTTTCAAGGCCTGAGGGACACCAAGCACACCTCAGAGGGGAGGTACATCACTATCACCCAGCTGCCAGAGAAGTGCAGTTCCAACACCCACATTTAAACAAAAGCAACAGTATTTATAGAAAACCTTTGAGAACTCGAGTTTAATAAACCGAGAAACGTCAGCTTGCACTTCACAGTTTTACAAAACCATACAGAAACCACCTGCAAAAAAGACATGAGCTAGCTAGGAAAAACAACCAAAACCAACCAAAAACCTGGTCCTCAGCAACAGCACGTCCAGCTTCGCGGGAAACAAAAATTAACCACCTAAGGATCAGCTCCTGACACTTAAAAAGAATCATCTCAATGTCCTTTACAAATACACCATATAAAAAACAGCTCAACGGGAACAGAACAGGAACTGGATACATATATATGTATATCTGTGTATCTACATATACACACATATGTATAGAAACTCTCCCGATACTAAAAGAGGCCATTGTGGTGAAGTTGGAGCATCTGCTGTTGGGTTCTGCATGGAAGGAGATGACAGTCCCTGCGTGCGTGGGGTTTGGGTGGAGAATGGGGCTGTTGGCAGAGAGAAAGTCTGCAATCCCAATCTGAGCTGACCAGTGGAGCTTGCCGAGGTCCTCCCATCGCATCTCATTCGTTAATGAAAGAGAAAAATAGTTGGAAAGTACTCCAAAAAACTCCGTGTGGCATCCAAGCTGTGCAGGAAATGTTTTCCCCCCTCGTTACCCTCAATATGAGGAATCGCATAACGCCATTTCACCAGAACAAAAGTGTAACTCTTTGCTCTTAGAGGAAAAAAAAAAAACCAAAACCACCTGGATTTGTGCCTGGATCATCCTCCACTGATCCCGAGGAATGCAGCAGTCCAGTATTTACACGGGATTGGGACGGGCGTTCTCTCCTTGCAAAGCTTAAGGACACAACATGGCTTCCAGAAAGGCATTTCACATTGGACCAGACCCGCTGAGTGCAGACTCCTCGCTCATTTTTTCAGGAGCATCTTGGCAAAATCAGCATTGGACATTTTTTTAGGCTCTGCAGGGGGCTCAGAGGACGTTGCTGGTGAGTTCTGGACCATCCCGTTCTCAGCCTTGGCCACGGGGTTGCTCTGACGCTGCAGCGCCCGGGGCATCATGGAGAGCTGTGTCCTTCCCTTCCCTCGCCTGGAAGGGCAAAAATTCCCATTGAAACACATTCTTTCAGCTTGGGAAACAACAAGGATTTGTCTGCTAGGAGGAATGCTCATTTTAATACTATTCCTGTCATTTGTTTCAGGGATAAAGCTTTCCACGGGGCTGTCTCTGAAGCACCCCCAAGTTGTGGCAGACAACAACTGCCCCACAGTCCCCAGGATTGAAGCTCTGTTTATCCACAGGGGCTCATCCAATACAGGAACACTCCAGAAGATGAAGGAGCAGCCTTAATGCTCACTAGGAACAAAGGCTGCTTCTCCAGAGGGAGAGGATGTGGAGGTTATTTGGGATCAGGTGCCACCATCAGATCCAAGGGGGTGGCCAATGCCTGATACCCTCATCACTACAGAGCTGTTTCTGTTGATGAAGGGTTAAAAATCTGCTTTTTCTCATCAATCCAACAACCCTTTTTTTATGGTTCAGCACCTTTTAAATGTTCTTTCAGATTCACAGAATCCTACAATGGTTTGAGTTGGAAGGGGCCTTGAAGATCACCCAGTTCCTCCCCCTGCCATGGTCAGGGACACTTCCACTAACCCAGGTTGCTCTGAGCTCTGTCCAACCTGGCCTTGGACACTTCCAGGGATCCAGGGGCAGCCGCAGCTTCTCTGGGAAACCTGTGCCAGGGAAGGATTCCTCCCCAATATCCCATCTACCCCTGCCCTCTGGCAGTGGGAAGCCATTCCCCCTTGCCCATATAAAAAGTCCCTCTCCCTCCTTTTTCTAACCCGCCATATTCCAGATAAGATTCCTGTATTTCAGCATCTAAAGAAACGCAGTATTTCCTCCCCTGGCAATGCCAGGCATCCCTCCCTCCCTCCCTCCATCCCTCCCTCACTCACGCTCCATAAATCTGCCGTGGTGCCAGGGGCAGGGAGGCCCTGCCGGGCTCGGGCCTGTCCGGAAGCTTCCGGAGCGGGGGGTTGCTGATCATCACCTTGATGACGTGGTCCTTCACTGTCAGCCCGTCCATCTTCAGCACAGCCTGCGAGGCCTGGGCTTCGTTCTCATATTCCACATAAGCCAGGCCCTGAATTAGGAGTAGAAAGAACCTGTGTTAGGTTTTACTGCTTCTGTAGCAGCTGATAAGGAATTTGTAAGGAAGGAAACTGAAGTGGCTCAGTCCCAGTTTCTCTAGCTAAAAAGAATGTCTCTATTTACCACCTTGATTTCTTGTCTCTCACTCCTGATGCCCTAATGGGTGGGAAAAGCATGAAAAAAAGCAAGAACCACCCCAAAAATCCCATTAAAGTAAATGTAATGAGGCACCATGGCAGGCTCCCACAGAGAAGGGCATCACCTCTCCCTGCTGTTCCTCTTTTAAATGACATTCAAAGCCTTAAGCTCCATTTTTGGATTATCCAGTTTCACAGGAGAGGCATCAGGTTTTACATAACTTTCCCAAAATACATTTATTTATGTGGTTTACACACAATCCCAGCTCAAACTAAGCTCAGAACAAGACTTGGGGTTCCCAGGAGCACTCATTACCAAGGTGTGCACACAACGGGAACTGCACCTGAGGTGGTGCAAAGGGTAGGAAAATTCAATTTAAATCCACGTCCACCATTCTCAGGATTTCACAGGGTCCTGTGAACAGGATCCACCACACAGACACAGCCCAGGTGTCAGGTAGAGTTTTGGCAGAGCAGCAACTGGTTCAGAATCCCTTGGTGAACAAGGAGTCGTTTATTCCAGGATGGAAATAACGACCTTTGTCAGAGGGGGGGCTCATTTCTCACTGGCAAATCCCTTCCTGCAGCAGATGTTAGGAACAAAAGCCTCAGGAAACTGAGGAAAGGAGGATGGGAGTTGGTTGCACCAGGTAAACCCCATCTAGCCAGGTATTTAAAAACCAATCCTTTACAGACTTGCCTGTTTTGCTATACTCAAAGTGCTGTAAACATTTCCCCCTCCATCTATTTTTCTTGTGCAATTTAAGAAGTATTTTGGAAAAATTCTTCTTGGTTGTCTGCACAAAGGCACACTGGGCTGTATAAATCCAAGTTTTTCCACAAGTTTTAATGCAAAACCACACTGGCAACATAATAAACCCAACTTTTTGTCTCCAGACTTCATGACCAGCTTCTTTTTGAAGGATTTCTTAAAACCAGGAGTGTGTTAAGGATGCCTACCTTGGGTTTTCCAGCTCTGTTGGTGACCAGCCGAATGTCCTTCACATTCCCATGGGCTTTACACACCTCCTCCAGCTCTTCCTTAGTGCAGGAAAATGGCAAACCAGATATAAAGAGTTTATGTTTCTCCAGGGTAGTGCTGTACCTGAACACCTGGAGCAACAAAAAAGATGTTGGTTCACAAATTAGCCAGAGACTCCAAGGATTTTCATCTCACACCCCAAAAGTACCTCCCGTTAGTGGATCCAAAACTGCCTCAAAGCCATGAGTAGTGCTTTGGAAGATATCTGATATATAAACACAGGGATACATTAAGGACTTGCAAGTAAATGCTGCTAAACATCCCTACCCTTCACAATGAGACAGGCACTGAGAGCTGAGCTGGAAGGGATCGAGAAGGATCAGAGCCCAATTCCTATTACAATATATTTATAACCATGTCTTCTTGTGTGAGAACACTGAATTTTTCTGTGCAGGAACTCCATAATGCAGAAATCCACTGATTATAAAACTGAGCTCTGGTACAGAGCATCCCCAGCCAGGGGGTTGGGTAACAAATGCTGGAGAGACTCGACCAACAAAGCTCTTTAGAGGTTGAACCTGCTCAGATCAGCAGTTTTCTGCACATCTTGCATAAATGATGTCAATCCCGGCATTTCCAAAGTAACAGAAGACGCAACAAGTCCCAAAAACCAGTTTAAAGCAGCACAACATGACCTGATTGGATTTGAGCACCCTGGACACAACGTACTCCACCAACTCCCCTCCCCAGACCCACTGTCCAACAGGAACCAACCAAACTTTACCTTAAAGTCAGGATTCTTGTTCTTGTCAACACACGGAGACACAAACATAGGCCTGCCCTCCACAGCCGTGCGATCCAAGGCCAGGGCCCGCCGAGCAGCCTCCTCCTCCCTGAACTGCACGTAGCAGTAGCCCCGGAAGGTGCCCTTGTTGTTGAACACTGCTCGGATCTCCATGACCTCCCCACAGCTCCCAAAAAGCTCCCTCAGCTTGGCCTCGGGCTCTGCCATGGTGTAGGAGAGGTTGCTGACAAACACAGTGACTTTATCCTTGCTGCTGTCGTGGAAAACTTTGGGGATGTCCTTGCGGCTGGTGGATGCCTTTTCCTTTGGGACTGCTGGGCCATCTGGCTTTTCACTTCTCCCAAAGAGCCCGGTCTCCACCTCCATGTCCTCTTCAGGGACCACTCCATCGCCCTCTCCCCTGTGCCTCTTGCTGGGCAGCTCTGATGGATGGGATTGAAAGCCTTGTTAGAAAAAATTACCCCATTTCTTTTCCCTATTCAAACTCCTCTGCCCTCCGTTCCCGCTGTGGAGCTTGGAAATTGCACATGGAACTCACAAATACAATGACAGGTCTTAAACACTGCAAATAAAAACCTCCCTCGGGTTTTACAGAACAAATAACAACAGATTATTCCACCAAGACAGCTTTAGATGAAAGCAACTGGAATATTTGTTCCTTTTTTCAGTCACAAATGACAGTTGCTGATTCATGTTCTTTGTCTAGCTTTTCTTTTTAAAAAAAAAAAAAAAAATCTAAAAGCTCACAAAACTCCCAGGGGCAACAACCTATTAAAGTCTTCTGTTCCCACCTTCCAAGAGGCTGCTACAATCCTGAATAACCCAATTTAGACACGTGGCTTGGCATCAAAGGATGAGTCAGAAAAATGACTTTAAAGGAAAATTAAGAAAAAAAAAAAAAAAAATCACAATATCCCTCCAAAATAAGCAATCCCAAGAAAAATCTAGAAGTTCTTATAAACCTGCTTTTCTGTTGGCATAAAACCATTTAGCCTTGTTTGCATTTCACTCCCACACTGCAAACTTCCCAGGAGAAAGCAGCCCTGCAAAGACACCCGTGCCTGGCAATTCCTCAGCTCCCTCTACCACAAGACAAGCAATAACCCTGTTGCCAGAGCTCTGAAATTTTAATTTAATCTTATTTTTACCTTCTTCTTGTCCCCATTCACCCTCGTCATCCTCGTCTGCTTTGCGCTTGTCCCCAGTCCTGGTTTTTTTGGCCTTTTTGGAAGCTTTCTTCTCTGCCCGAGCCTGCTTCCTCTGCTCAGCTCTCTCCTCCTCCTGCTTTGCCAGAGCAGCTTCTTTCTCAGCAGCCTAAAACACAGAAGATTTATTTCTGTTTTCTCCCCACTGGCTGCAGATTGCAGAGCATTTTCCAGAGCACTGAACCCGGAGGGTTTTCTCATAACCCCAGCACATCATTCAAAGCACATCCCAATTCTCTGCTCTCACAGCTTTCCCGGAGGCCACATCACTCTTGTGGCCATCCAAGGGGCAAAAGGAGAAAGATAAAAAGCAGCAAGAGGTTGTTAATCACAGTTTTAAAGTACAAATCAATAGTTCTAGGGCTTGAAGACATTTCAGGTTTCTCTGGGGGAAGCCACATTAAAAATGTGACATTCAGAGGAGCATGGACTTAATTTAGGTGTATAAAATGCTTTGGAAGCTCACAGAAGGTTCTGACCTTTGCTCTTTGTTCATTCACTCGAGCCAATCTGGTCTCTGTTTTTTGAACAGCTGCATCCCAGTCTTCCAGTGTTCCTAAAGGATAAAATTAAAATAATAAAAAAAGAGCCTTTTATTGAGCTTTCTCATAATTCAAAAGATACAATTCTGGAGAAATAAGAGTCACTGTGTTCATGGCACTTGCTCTTCACATTAAACATCACAGATGAAATTTCTAATTATAACAACTGGCCTGCAAGGTAAAAAAAAAACAAACCCAGGAGCCAAGCAGAGCAGAAACCTCTCATTTATAATGCAAGACTCCAAAAAGGCATGGAAAAATCCAATCATTTCGCAAAAGCAAGGAAGAAGAGAGCTGTCTGTGGATTTGACAGCAGTGAAAGGAAAGTGAGACTTCAGTGGAGCACAAAACACGGGATCAAAAGCCTGTGTGCCACCTCTGCCTAACCAGGCTGGCTAAGGGGTGCAGTAATTAATTACCTTCTGCCAGTCATTTAGTTCCTTTCTGTCAGCCAATTAATTACCTCCGGCCTGTCACTCGGTGACCTTTTGTCACTCAGTCACCCCCTGCCAGTGCCCAGGTACCTTCTATCCTCTCGAGGGTGAGCAGCACCTCGCAGACGTGCTCGGGGTAGTCGCTGGTGCACTGCACTGCTCGGTGCAGGGCCTTCCTGCAGTGCTGGGTGTCCCCGTGGGCCCTGCAGGAGGGGACAGGGCACTCAGGGACCAAACCACACCAAATCCCAGCCAAGCAAACGTTCTCCCTCCTTCCCCAGCTGCTGCAGCACTTCTGGAACCCACAGCAGAGCTGCTCCAAGAAGCTCAAACCGTTGTTTGTAAACCCGAACAAAACACGCTCGTTCTAAACTGTTTTCTTCCACAGATGAGGAAACTAAAAGTGAATTAACCAAGCTCACACCTTTCCAGGTTATAATACTCCAGCCACATGTTGGCATATTTGGCATTTCCTTTAGTCATGATGTTGTCCCAGAGCTCCCTGGCTTTCTGCATGTTGTTACACAAGCGGGCCTGCAACAGAGCATCCAAAATATCCTTCAGGATTATTTGTTCAATGTTATTAAACCCCAAATCAAAGAAAAAAAACCCACAGATGATGCAGACAGACCCAGCAAGATACATCTGAGCCTTACAGAGATCAAAATAAACACCTGACACAATCCTACTACTGAATAATCCTTTCCTGCCCACCCCTCCTGTTGGCCTCGGCTCTGGCTCCCACATACATTTGATTTTGGTCATTATAAAAGAAATTAGAGAGTTGTTTCTGAATTTTTCCTCTTGTTTCTGATGAATGTACCTAATAACTTCTCAGACTGAGAAACTGCTTTGTGTTAAGGAAGGGGAGCAGGGGAAGAAGGGAAATGGATTGGGAAACTACTACATTCCATGGCAGGAATGTTGAAACATTTTATTTTAAATCCATTTTATCAGGTTCAGCAATTTAAATACAGCAGAGAGAAACCTCACCTCAACTCTTGCCCAGTTCTGCATGATGGTGCAGGATGGATCTCCACTTTCACTGAACCCTAGGAAGAAAAACAAGGGCTGTTTGTTGCACTTGGCTCTTGAAAATGAAGTGTTTATTAAACAGGTCCCACATGGAGATGAAATCTTTATCTGCAGCTTTCTGAAATGTTCAAGATTCCCAAAGACAAACATTGTGTGGAGAACTGGTCTTATGAAAATGATTTTGAAGAGGAGAAAACAATACTTTGGATGATTCCACTTACTTTCTTCTACTTCTTGTTTCAAGTACTCCACAGCTCGTGCAAATGCAGAGCGCAGCTCCTCCAGCTCCTTACTGGAGTCTGCAGAAAAAAAAAGAAAGAACAGCCTTAAAATAATAATTTAGTTTTCATTTCCCACCCAATAAAACCTTCTCCTTAACAGCCACAATGATTTTACTGGGTAGCAGGGGGAGATTAAATTTATTACTTCTTATTATTGCTTAAATTTATGACTTTATTACCAGTAAAACTCACTACATGAATAATTTAAAAAATCAGATTATCAAGAATATAAGGCAGGGCATTTTTTCAATAGCAAACCAACCAAATTCCTATTTTTATAGGCATTAACTGGCCAGAAAGTAATTTTTGTGAAAGATGAAAATGCTGTTTTTTGGGTTTTTTTTAATAATATTCAAGAAGTACAAAGAAAATAGTTTAGATATTTATTCTGTATTTCTCATACAGACCTTGTGTAAAATCCACCCTTCTCCTCAGGTAATCCAGGTAGGCCTGCCAGATCTCTACATAATCTGTTGCCTGAATAAAACCTGCATTCAGAGCTTTTTCGAACATTTCTGAAAGAAAAATGGGGGGAAAATAGTTAACTTTCCACATTCTGTTCAAAATCAGCAAGTTGCAGTGATAGCACAAAGAAATATCTACACAAACACCACTGGTTTCTAGGAACACAGGAAAAAGTCCTACACAGTAAATTGGTTTAGGAAGTGAACTGAAAGGCAGCTGGATTCAGGAATGTTCATTCCAAGCTGTGCACTGCCTGCTCAGGGTGAAGCTGCTCAACCAAAGCAGCTTTGCCCCTGCAGCACCTGCTGCCCGTGGCAGCAGCAGGGTGAGAACAGATCCTGCCAGTCCCCTTGGTCACAGGCTGTTTGGAGTGCAGAGAGCAGCTCTGAGCTGCATTTGCTGGCTCTTTCCTTACCAGAAATGATGCTGTGCTCCACCCTGTGCCTCTCCATGGCCAGCAGGTACCGAATCCACAGCCCAACAGTCCAGGGGCAGTTCCTGACAGCGCGGTCGTGAGCGGATAAAACCAATTCCTTCACCTTCAGCTGCCTGTCCTGAAAGGATCACACAGGAAAAGTGAAGTTCCTGTCAGCCAGAGAGACCACCCGAGCCGAATCCCAGCTTATAAAGAGCCAACACCTAAAAAACTTTCACCTAAAAAGTACTTTCAGTTTATATTTGAAAAGCTCAGATGGGTACTTTAAATCCTACATCCCTAAAAACCCAGTGAACACCTTCCAGCAGGGAAGAATATGCTCAGGAGAGAACTACCAGGCCAGTGAGGTGTTTTCTGCCAAAGAAATAAATATAATAAAGGCACTGAGTGAATTCCCAACTGTTCCTAGAATGTCAAGGATACAGAGAGGGAACACACCCAGCCTGTTTGTGCAGGTGTTGTTCCACCCGCAACCTGCTGTGTCCAGCTGGGAAGAGAAAGAGGTGAGGAGCAACTGAGCCTGGATAAGCTCCTGCAGGGAGTCACCCTGATCCCTTAATCCAGCCACCTTCTGTCCTGCCTCTGGAGCATCAGGTTCAAACTGCCCTAACAAATCCCCCTGACAACAGGGGCTGGACATCTGGGTTTGCTGCAGTGCCCACACCCTGTAATTCTGCAGAGAAAACACAGCTAGAGCAGAGAAAAGTGAGAAATGCTCACTTGAGCAATAAACACATCCCTGAAAGCAGGAGGAAACCAAAGGTGAGGTGAAAATCAGGTTCTGGAAGATTTACAGACTAAAGGACAGGACTGAGGTAGAACTTACTGGCTGTTTATCAGCAACTGAGATACCCCAAAAGTAAAGGCAGGAAAATAAATCTGCAAACACTGATGGGTTTATTTCCTTACCAAATACTGGTTGTAGCGTGCCCAGAGATCTGGGACAAGGCAGTTCTCAGCCAAAGCTCTCTCATAGATCAGCTGAATCCGAGCTGGGTCACCTGCTTTCATTTCAAAATCAATGTAAGCTTGGTATTCTGCCAGCTTTGGGGTTTCAGCACCCAGCTGGAAAACAACCAGGGAGACACAACATCAAACTCTTCAACAAAGCAACACTCCAATACTTCAGCCAGGTCTTGTGCGAAATTTCACACAAGAAATTTGTCTCTAAATATCAGCAGCTGTTGATTTTCATTACACCTCTGAATGGGTGTGAAATCAGCCAGATCCTGGCTTTATTCCCCTTAGCCCAGTGCTGGAAAACACACCCAGAGCCCTCATGTGCACCTCAGAGTGGCCTGGCACTCTCAATGGGTTCAACAATTTCCAGTATTCCCAGGATATAATTCTCAGTATTCCCATTGCTGACAAAGGCCCCCAGCTGGGGACTAGAAAAAGAATAAATTTGGAGGAAAAAAAAAAAAATCACCCCACAGCAATTCCCTCTTAGTTTCAAAGGAAGGTGTAAGTGCCAGCATTACCAGTGCCTCCTCGTAGGGTTTACACTTCTCCAGCTGCTGCAGAGCCTTTTTGTAGCTCTTTATTGTTGTTTCTGGAATGGGCTCTTCTGACCACTCCTCATATTCAGCGTATGAAGCCTCCATGTCTATTAAAACATGAAATCCCATCAACAATGCACTCAGGATAACTAAAAATTCAGATTTCGACTTATGTTTGGTTCTAAGACAAATTCCTAGTTTTATTTATATAATATTTATAA
>VYXC01001704.1:33076-153083 GCA_013397175.1 Platysteira castanea | reverse complement strand
GCGAGACCCTCTTCCCAGGGAAACCCCCATCGCTCCCTGGCCGGGCCACACAAAACATCCAATCACACACAGAACTCGAGAACGTGTGACCTGGGAGCAGGGGTTCAGGGACCCCGTACTCCGCCACGCGTCCCCACAGGCTCCCCTCCTACCCTGGGGGAGCGGGGGGGCGAGCCCCAACACAAAAGGACTAATCGGAGCTCAGAAAAGTGACCAATCAGCCGCCGGATTGAAAACCGGTTCGAAATGGGCCAATCAGGGACCGGTAGAGACCTTTAAAAGGCCCGGGGTCACTTTTCTCTGGGCTCTCCTTCAGACACTTGTGCCGGTGGGGGTCCCGTGCGTGCGCATGGTTATTAATTTTTTCTGGCTTGTCGAGTTGGTGGAGAGCTGACCTCAAAACCACGTCTCTTGTTGTTCAATATAAACGAGTTAACCTTCCTTTTGAGGTTTACTGCCTCGTTTATCCACCGCGTTTTTAACACTGGGAGAGGCCTTAAGCCCACCCTTGCTTAAGGGAGAGAGCCCAAGGCTCGTCATTCCTGGGAGCTGTTGTGGTTCTTCATTGGCAGGCTCCTCAGCCTCCACAGAAAAACTACTCCATTAAAACCAAGTAAATGCATTTCCTCCTGGCTTTACTCTCTCATTTCCCTAAAATGACCCTCACTGGTTTCAGTCTCATGGGAGAATTAACTGTGCAGATTTTATGAAGCTTATTCTCATTGCCCCACTACCATGCATAACCACTACTGTGGTTAAATGATAAGAGGTTCTTTTTGCACAGTCCCCTCCATAAGGATGGTATGTCATTTGTATAATAACTCCAGACTCACAGGAGACCTGTGAAAAGGTCTCTCCCCAAAGGCAACAAGCACAAGGATCCTCCATACCAGCCGCCTGCCAGAGTTCAAGAAGTTTGGACAATGCACTTGGACACATGGTGTGATTTTTGGGGTTGTCCTGTGCAGAGCCAGGAGAATGGTTGTGTTTGATGGTCCCCGTAGGATTCCTTTAATTTAGGACATTCTATGGATCCATCTATGGTTCCATCTGAGCCCCTGCACTTGCACACATACACAACCCATGCACATGCATACAGTATTCTCTTCTTACCAGCTGCCACTGCACACAGGCTTCTGCCCATCTTCTGCGCAGATTTGCAAATGAAGACCGAATTTTTTTTTTTACTTTCATGACACTCCTTAGCCACCCTTCCCTGTTTAGACAGGCCACTGCCTTAGTAATGGTACAATTAGTATTTTATGCCAGCAGATGATTTCCCTGTTCCAGCTCTTGCTGGTCACTTCTGAGCCATTCCTGCAGCACTCAGGTCCTTGATGAGCTGTGAGTGGAACAGTTGCAATCTAGCTTGTAACTATACAAAGTTGCAGCATTTATAAGGTTTTACAGATTTCACACAAATATTGATAGATGTAAAAATAAAAGCAAACAAGCTGAACTGTAAGCTTCACATTTCATGAGGTTTTCCTTCTAGTAATAAAACCACTTACCTGCATATGAAAGGAGGTAAATTCCTTTCCTCAGAAATGGCCTTCTTTGGGTCTCAAAACCCCTAAATGTATCAGATGGAAGATTGCAAAAAAAAAAAAAAAAAAAAAAGATGTAGAAATTTCAGTCTTTGCTGCAAAATATTGCCCTAAGGTAAAACTGATCCACTCTGCTGTCACAGAAGCCAGGACAGGTCAGACACTAATTCCCCAAGTATGAGGAAGGTGGAGATGGCTGTGACAATATTCACGAGATGCTCAGTTTTGTCTTTATACAGGTTTTTATTTCTCTTTATTTCATGCATTGCAATCCTTTTTTAAAATGGGGCACCTACATCATGCAGAATCTGCTCCCTTAGGGGTAAGACCACCAGACCTCATCATCTGCATCCTCCAGTCCATCACTGCAGTCAAAAGGTGAAGCAAGGCAAGATGAGAGGGAGGAGACTTTTTCTGTACCTCTGCCAGCTATAATAAAATGTGATCTGTCTCTCCTCACTCCTGGGTGATAACAAGGTGCTTGTAGATCTCCATCTTTCCACTTTCTGCTGCAGAGAAAGCCACTTACTGGCTTCACAGCTGTAAATCAGGAGGGGCACAGGGCTTGACTCCTTCTACCCCCCTGCCATGCCTCTTCTGTAATTCAGATCGATCACTTCAAGTGTCCATAGGACCAGTTTATTGCTCCAGATGCTGCCAAAGCAAATGAGTCATGGGCAAAATTAAGGACATTTGGTCACAGGTTTGTATGCTAAGCATGATGACATATGGTGTGAGATGTCCTGAGTCAGTCAGGGTCAGCTGTCCCAGCTGTGTCCCCTCTCAGCTCCTTGTGCACTCCCAGCCTCCTCTCCGCTGGGGTGGGGTGAGGAGCAGGAAAGCCTTTGGCTTTGCTCAGCAATAACAAAAACATCCCTGTGTTATCAGCAATGTTTTGATGACAAATCTAAAACATAGCCCATCTCAGCTGCTATGAACAAAATTAAGTCTATCCCATCCAAAAACAGTGCACCTGGCCACATGTCTTTGCAAGTCATTAGTTTAAATAGACATATATTTATTTAGAATAAAACCACTATGCCTGGGATGGAGTAGCAATGTAGGAGACATGCACTGGCTCCTCTGTCACAAGCTTTCTGCAGGCATATCAATTCAGTTTGTAAAAAAGCCATCAAGCAGCCATAAATGCAAGCAAAGCAGTAAATTCCTTTCTTCAGATATAAAGGGAGGAACGTTGTGAAAATACCATTGTGTACCTGATGTCCCCTGTCTCTCCCAAAAGCTCTAAACTTCAAACAGACTATTTGGATTTCCCCAGATCAGTCTGGACTATGAATTTCAGGTGGGGTAAATGCAACACTCTAAATTACAACATTTTCTTTGTAAAGGATTTACCAACTTTCTTTAGATGGCAAACAATGGCTCAGCTCCTAAAAGCAGCCCTGTGACCCTTTCATTCATGATCCAGGCCTGCTGACGAAATCAGTATTGACAGAGAAATAGGTATTTTGTATGTCCACAGATATCAGAATCAGCCTCAATTCCAATTAATTTTTTTTGTCTTCTCATCTCACCTGGCAGACTGAGCATACTAACCAAAGTGAACTTTTAGAAAGGTAAGGAAAATAGTTGGCTTTGTCACACTCACTAGTCAACCAATGTTGTGATTAATGCCATTTATTAATGTTAATCTGGAATGTCCATCCCCAGATGTGAATTTCTGAAAACTCATATATCCTGGCAATGCTTCCTCCAGATTTCTCAGCTAAGCTGCTGGAAATAGTGGTGGAAATACATGCCATAAATTAAATTGCAGTGAATACTAGGCGAGGACTTTGGGAGTTTGGTCATGTCTATCAGAAGCACAAAGATGTTCAGTAGTTCTCAGGGTTTATATATATTACCACTGAGTCCAACATTCTGGATTTGAGCATAAGCATGGGATGTGTGTTCCGACAGCCACAGAGATAATGACTCCAACTGGAAAGATGAAATCAGCTCACAGGGCCAGATGCTCAGCTGCAGCAAAGTAAGGTCTCTCCAAATGACAGAGTTATGCTGTTCTGTATTTCAGGACTTGAATGTTTGTTGGTATAACATGATAACAGCAAGTGTCTCTGGGCAGCTGGCATAAATTATAGTCGTTTCAACCTTCATAGGATTTGTCTTATAATGTAGTTTTTCTCTAGCTAGCTGTACAAATGCACTGCAACTGAACAGATGTAAACAGGAGTTTCTCCTGCTTCCCATTTTGCCAGTGATATAACCTTCCTCTCACAAACCTTTGTCTCACACCCTGGGTAACTGATATAGCTAGAAGTAGCATTGGAAGCAGAAAATCTGTCTTGTCTAGTTCCAGGAAGAGTTTGCAAAGCCAGCATTGTAAAAAAAATTAAAAGCAACAACAAAAAAAACCACTTCAGGTTTTAACTTGTAAACTGAGCACATCTCATATGTAATTACGGAATGAAAATAAATTAACTTTATAACCTAAGGGTGACATTCTTAAAGATTAGAAATCTTTCTAAGATCTGTTGAAAAGATGAAGACTATCCCAGTAGAAGAGATGAACCTTTTCCTCCCTTTTACATAGAAATATTTAAAAACAGAAACACACTGTCTTGTCTTGGGAAAAGGCTGATCAGCAAGATGACAGTTCTTCCATTCTCCTAATTTCCAGCTCAAAATCCTAATCTAGAAGAGTATGAATCCACAAAGGTGTGTGTTTTATGTGGTTATGAAATTAATGTTACACCCTGACTCCCTGAATACCATCCACTTGCTTACCTTTTTTTCAGCATAATAGGAAATTACAAGCCCTGAGCAAGTCATTACTCTCTGATGATTATGAATTAGCTGACCTCAGGCCACAGAGAGAGGCAGCACTTTCTACCAGACCACAAGGTCTTTTAGTCAACAGAACTATATGTAATGTTCTGATCTGTAGCTGGACATTTCTGCTAGCTTAGGAGTCAGGTGTTTCATCTTTCCAAAAAAGAAATGTTCACCTAAGGAAAAAAAGAGGACACCTCTTCCTACACTTAGCAAAGCAATGTTATTTGCTAGAGGCTATTCGTGCAATCAGAGCTTTTTTTTCCTCTTCTGCTGACTGACTTAATAATACTTTCTAATGCAGGAAATATTAAGACAACCCATTTCAAGTATAATGGAACATGGGTTACATCAAATACTGAGTGTTCCACCATATAAATTCCTGTCTGCTTCCAGAAAACAAATAAGGAACATTTGCCAACATTTCCCTGAATCCCTACAGGGAATGCAAGACAGCAGCAACAACATCTCCAAAGGAGAAGGAAGTATCTCCATCCTCCCCTCCTTTCTACTGCTTCTTCTCACTGCTTCTTCTTAATGCTTCTACCACTTACACCTTTAGCACATCCAAAACAGCCCTTTCCCTACGATACTCCCTCCAGATTTTAGAAGTGATCAAAGAAATAAAACCTGAGTCTGAAGCAGCCCTGCAGGTTTAACCCACTTTGAGGACTAAAATCTACCCCCTCTCTGTCTACTCATATTTTATTAATCTCAGTTAATTAATGTGTTTCTGTGTCTCGCAGGCCAGGCTGTAGCAGCTGGCACAACCCATGCCCTGCGTGGGAGGGATTGCTGAGGATCTGAGAGGGGTTGGGCCAGGCTGGGCTGTCAGAGCCGGCACATCAAAGGCCCATCTGCCAAACCTTCCGAAGAAACGATGGTGAACAAACAGAGGGCAAGGGGAAAAAGAGGTTATCCTTTGGCTTTGCCTTTTATAGGGGATTTAAGGAGAAATTAGTCTCCTTACTTGAGGGAAACTTGAAATGCAGCACTCATTGCGAAGAAGCTGGGGAGTAAGACTGTGAGCACTGTTCTTTCAGAAGAAAACCTTGAGAATCCCCTCATGGCCTAGGAGATGTGAGGTGGGCTGGATACACCTCCTCTCTCCTAATTCTTCCAGACAGAGTGGAGGAGAGATTAAATTTACTGTGGTTGCTCTGAAAACGTGGGACACTGAGATGCCCTTAAGATGTCAGAAGTTGACTGTGTGGTATACTGTGGGAAGATGCATGGAAAAGATGAATCAGTTCCACTGCAGAAGCTGTGTAATGTAAAAAAAATTAAAAGCAACAACTGTAACGCGTTTACACATTCTGCTTTGCTGAGAGGCCAGGAACTTTATGAAGGCAGGATGCACTGGTTCAGGGTCAGTGTCCGGCTGTCAAGGCACACAGCTGGCTGATGTCCCAGCACAGACAGAGTGTCCTGGCATTTGCACGTACTGTGATGTGGAGAAGCAGCTCATAATGGATTAATCCCCAGGGATGTCAATAAGACAGCAATGAACCTGCTGGAGGACAGTATTGGAGGCTAGTAAAGACTGGAATTTCTTAAAACAGCCACTAATTTGAACTGGTTTAAACTTCCACCTTCCAAAAATCAGTAGTTTCCATGTGTTTTAGCAGTTGTCATCTTGTGCAGCTTTTGTAATTGTAGCTTTGCATCTGCTTTTGATACTTTGGTTCTCTTACTCCTTAATCTGATTTTGCAAGGTCAGCAGTGGGTCTGTCTCAGGTCAAAGATACCACTGCTTCATTTTGGGAAGCAAGGGAAGTACAAGGAAGTTGGAAAGAAGCAATGTTCAATATTCCTGCATCACTAAACTAAGCCAAAAAGACAGTGTAGTTTCTGCAGCATAATCCCAGCCGGATTTTGGCACCGCTTTAATAATCATCCATTATTAAACTCTCCATTAGTGAGAGGGACTGGGTGAAATTAGCTGGTGTCATCCATCAAATTTTAAGTAGACTGCTGCCAAGGCATGAAAGCAATAATCTAATCCTGGAGAAACCATCCCTAAGTAAAAGGCATAGCAGATAGGCCAGAAGGAAAATTAGGTGGGTCTTCTTTTCCCCTGTCTTCTGTAACAGGTTTGAAAAACAAGCCTACATGGAGAATAGTCTCAGTGAACTTCAGGTCAAGATCAGGGCACAACTTCGGAACTGCAAATCTTATGGTACATTCTGTTCATGCTCAAAACACATTAAATGTTTATCAACATGTATGCGATGCCAATGGAAACAGAAAGGGAACCCTGTGGACAGTGAGGAGCTTTTACCAAAATTTTTGCGCTGCCTATTGCAAATTTCTCATGGTAATTCCTCTTCACAGAGGAGTGTTAAAGACTGCCTGGAACAGAGATAGGGTTGCAAGTACCCATTTTCTAGACTTCCTGCCATCAGGTAGGACCTGGCCGTCAGATAGGACCTTATCGGGTCACTGCCATAATGCTGGAGGCCAGAATACAAGAGATTTGAAATACCTTCTACTTTCAGAGATGACGGTGCCCTAGAGCAAGACTGTCCATCCCTTCTCTCTAGCCAATCCCTTGAGTTATCTAACTGAACCAAACCACCCTTGCCCTTGACAGAATACGTTGCTCTTCTTAAGAAAGGGATAGTATTTAAAAGCATCTCCTGATAAAGAGGTTCCCACTGGCTTTTAATTACTTCCAGTCCTTCCCTTCTTCAGTCTGGTATTCCAGCTCCTCTGGTCAGCTTTTGCAAGCATTCATGGGACCATGCACTAGGTGGGAGCAGTGAAATGAGTAAAATCAAATTAATAAATGAGACATGAAATTGTAGCAACAGTCAAATAGGAAGCAAAGTGAACTCAAGAACAATGGGGATCAACTGCTCACTACGGCTCTCCATTGGGTCTTAAACTTTGAGGCACCTCAAGAAGAAAGTCACTCTTTGATCACCTCTCCCCAAAGTGATGATAGCAACTACACCAACCCATACCAGCTTCATACAACTTGCTCATCCTAAACCTATTGCAGCAAGACCCCAAGCTCAATTGAAACTTCTTGACTGGACAGTAATTCAGCTAATTAATGTTAATTTTAGTCAGTTGTCCCAGTGTATCCTAGAGAATGGAGTGACAATTCATTAGCCTTGGTGTGTACTTTGAAAACAGATACAAATTAAAACTCTTTTAAAATGCAAAATGTTATTTGCCTATGTGCTGCTTTCATTGAGCAAACAGAAGTTAAGGGCAAAGATGAAAGCGACTGCTGTACATAGGCTGCATAAGAATGAGATCTGAAATCCAGCTGCTGCAGTGCCAGTCCTGCCAGCCTGCCTGGCTGAAGCTCTGTTCCTGGCAAGGTGGCCTTGATCAACACTGTGCAAGGTAAAGACTAAGCAATGCAGTCCACAGTGTTTCACTATAAAAATCAGGTATTGATTGAAAGTTTGTTGTTTGATATGGTGGTGCAGATCCCAGGGAACATGGATTCCTGTGTAAGATGCCAATTCAATACCGTAGTGCCTGTGATTTCATCACTCCATATCCTGGCTCTAAGAAAGATGAGAAGTGGTTTCTGCTGCATGGGAGGGATGTTACTTAAATTCCAGGAAAAGCGAGTGGTGATCTTAGCGTTGCTGGATTGCACCTCAGTTCCTAGAAGTAAAAAGGAGTTGACAGCTCTGTCCCCTCATGTGTAGCACAGTGAGTGTACACTTCCAGTTACTTCTTAAATCAAAGCCCAAGAGTCCCACAAACTGGTATTAAACCAGGTTTGAGTCAAGGCACAGGCAAAACAGGTGACTGCACAAAGGTTTTCTGCTCTTACCATCAATGCTCAGGTTAGAAAAAAGGTGCTGCCAAATACCTGAAACAGCAAGAGCAAACAAGATTTTCCACAAAGCCCCAGCCTGGTCCTCATCTCATCCTTTTTTTTCCCAGAAAGCACACCTGATTGCAGGCAATTGCAAAGCCAGGAAAGGAAGATAAATGAGCTGTAGAATCCCTGGCATGCAGCTCATGAGGTGGGTGGAAGTTTGGAAATGTGCTTGATGAGCCTCTGAGTATGGCAAGACCTATAGAAAAGAGGTAGAAGCAGTTACCAGGGTGGGGGAATGGGGGTTTGGAGTGACAGGCTTATGTAAGAGTCACAGTGGGGATAATTTTGATGAGGAACAGAACAAAGCCTAGAAATGCTGGTGGACTCTACCTCTAAAAGAGTGCAAAGAAGTCACAAAGGGCAATAAAAAAAAAGAGATTGAGATGTAATTCCTGACCTGAAAATACTCTTTCATTAAGGCTGTTGTCCTGGGAACTGAGAGGGAGTGTTTCCCCTATTCCCCTTCCTTAAAGGAGAAAGGCAGCATCTCTCAGAGGTTCAGGAAGCAATGGTTCAGGAAGCAAAGGCTCTACCACCCAAGGAAGACACAAGGCATCTTTGAGGGTTATAATTCAAATCAAATCAATTCATACACCTGAAAAAAATTCTCCAGCAAGTGCCTCTGCCACAGAGAGGCAATTCCAGTGATGCCCGGTGACTTTTTCACATAACAAAGTGGTCTTCCAGAGTGATACACTTAAGGCAAGCTCACGGCCACTTGCCCCCCTTACCACAGCCCAAAGAGTTTGTGTTTTCCAGTGTACCCCTGTTTGGATATATCCAACGTCAGACAAGCTTTGGAAAAGACCAGCAGAGAAGGTGCCTCACAACCTTCAAGTTTCCCTTGCAGCACACGTTTTTCTTCTAGAAAGACAATGAGGTGTTGTGAATCAGATTAGCAGGGAACACATCAGAGGACCTCTTCTTTTTCTGTTTAGGTAGGGACAATTACCCTGTGTGAGAGCAGAAAGAAGAATCATCTGTGCTACAGGTACAGCCCACGAAGTGTGTTAGCTCAGCGTTGTACCCAAGGTAACCATCTTAGCTAAGTTTTTACCACCAACACAACTCACAACCTCCATCCCAGAGTGAGCTTCAGCCCAAGCTGTTTGGAAGTCTGCCAGAACTTGTTCCCACCTGCCTATGTGTGAACATAGCACCGTGAAAGCTTCGCACGCAGAGTCCACCTGAAGTTTGGGAAAATTAAGGCTGTAGTTGGGAGTATTTTTCCCCATATCTGGTCTCATTTATGAGAAAGTGAAATCTGGGAAGGTACCATGGGTAAAATGACAACATTTCATGCTTAAAAATTTTCTGAACTATAGAAAAGCTGTAAATGGAATTGCTTACTTTTTTCCTAATCCCACCAGGGATTAACTGATTTCTTCACACAGACTTAAATTTTTGTTTAAGAGTTTTTGAAGGAACCTGGTGGAGGAAGAGATAAAACAAATATCTTTTATCTGTCTCGTAATTATTGCTCAGAACAGGTAAAACCTATTTAGAATTTTCTAAGAGTAGAGGATATTCATCCCATTCACATGTTCTACTCTCAGATACAGCAAGTATAATATTTCAAAGAACAAAAATATCACACCACCATTAGAAACAATATTCACCAAATCAAAATAAAACCCTTCAGTCCTGCTTAATAGTCAGATTCAGGACCACAGTCTTAATACTACTGTAAACCAGAAAAGTCTCATTACAACATGATTCTTTTTAACATCCTGTTTTTGTTTCTTCCCTGCTTTGTATACATGTAGTGTCTGCTCATTTATAATGTCAGCAAGATAGAGCTCCTCAGGGAAAAGAACGTGGAAAAGGCACCAAATCCGGCACATCAAATCTTCCAAACACATATGCATCTAGTTAGCCCTGTGGGGCAGGAATTTTCTCATGTGCTGAGGACCATGAGCTGCCTCAATAGTTTGAGGACACTTGGAAGCCATTCTCTCACCATTCCTAAGGCAATAATTCAAATTATTATTTTCTCCTCACCTCTCTTCCTTCATCACACTTTCTGCCTCCGTCTGGTGATCATAAACCTTCTTGAAGGTTCACCATGTCAGTCTCAAAAGAGAACCATTCCACTCACTAATCAGAAAAGCAGAGAAGCTAGTGGGGCATTTTTTGAGGGGAAAACCCCTTCTTGAGCAGCTGCCCAAAGGAACAGAATCACACAGATCTTAATTACAAAAGTGATCATTATGTGTGTGAAAATGCAATAGTAGGGCAGAAAAATTAATTTGCAAGTCAGTGCCCCTCTTCTTTCTTACTGTGGATTCTACAGAGGAAAATGTACTCTCATTGAAGAAATTGTTTCTCAGTGTGCAGCTAAATTCCCTGGTGCCTCTCAGGAGAAAGGAGTATACAAGGCCTGTGAAATTGATGTAAAAATGGCATTTATAGAAGCACTTTTTACTCATGTCAACTTTGTGAGCCATTTAGTTTCACCATAAACCCTTTTCGCTGCCTTACTGGCAACTATCTAAGTAGGAGTAATGCTGCCAGTCTCTAGGACAGGGAGTAACAATCTACATGACCCAAACTAAGCTCAGACGGTGACCTCAGTGCCAGTTAATTCCCACTGGACATAGGGAGAGGCAAAGCTCTGGGTGAGGCTTATACCCTCTGCCTGTACTGAAGGTCACAGAGATTTCACCTGCTAATAAAGGTTCCTTCAGAAGCTGATGAAGACCAGGGAATCAAGCCAAACATATGCATATTTTCTTGTCCTTCTCTCACTTATTATTATCCTTCCATTGGGAGCCTGCTACTTTCCCCAGACTGATGCCTCCCTAGCCATCTCTTCTGAGGCAGGATGATGAGATAAGGGCCATGAAATTACTGATTTAAAATAAGGAAATTATCAAAGGTCCCGTATGTCTCCCTCTGTCGTGGTTTAGCATAGATTAGGTTATTAGGTAAGCTACGGAAGTGATGTTTTTGCAATGGGCTGCTTTAACTTCCTCCAGACCCATCAGAACTAATCAATTGGCTGATTTGAGTATTGACAGCTCTTTTAAGCCACTTAAGAAAGCTGAATGCGTCTCTGTGAAAAACACATTTAACGATGAACAAGCCCGGGAAGCACTCTTACTTCCGGCTTGTGCACAGGTAACTGGGGCCGTGGGCCGGGCTGGGCCGGGCTGGGCCTGCCCGCAGGGCCCGGCCGGGCCAGGCCAGGGCCCTGCTCCGTCTCAGCCCGGCGGGGGCCGGGCACAGCCCCGGCTCCGTGTGGGCCGGCCCCACCCCAGCGCGGCTTGGCAAGATCGTGGCTGCTCCTGCTTATGCAAACCGGCCCGTGGCATGGCCGGCCCCCGCTCCGGTGCGGCCGCCGAAGTGAAACTTTACACCAAGATGAGCTCTGTCCGCTGCCCGGCAGAGATTACGTGACCACCAGCGAAAGATAAGTTCCAGCTGCTAGGCCCAAGTAAGATTAACCTCTTCAGTGCTGTAAGATCCCCAGAACAGATGAAGCCTGCAGACATCAGTCCTCTCCCAGGTTAAAGGAAAGGGAAAGGCAAAGGCACGTGAAGAAAACACCATAGAGACACCAAAGTCAGTAAGGAAGAAAGAGCTGAAACCCAGAGAGAGGAGAAAGAGGAGATGGTTCAAACCTAGAGGCTGAAATTCTTGTGTAAAGCCGTGGTCATGAACTATGATATATCACACATTCCTTGTAATCTCATTGAAAAGCATCGGGGGGGGTGGAGCGTTCAAACTGCAGCCATGAGCAAAGGTGCCTGTGCTGAAACAAGCAAATGTTGAAGTAGCTGTGATCTAATGAGAAGCCTGAACTGAGAGAGATAGTGATGAAGTGAAGACCCTTGGTCCCAGGGAAGGAGAAGACCTCTGTTCCTGGAGATGAAGATGAGTCCAGAGAATAAACAAAGAAAACCTTTGCTCTTGAACAGCTCATCCTTAAAATGGTACCCCATTAGCTAAGATTGAACCCTGGAAATCAGTTGTGGGGAAAGCTGTAGGTCGAGGGAAGGGACTTTCACATGCCAGTAGAGAACCATTTCCCAGGCGGCTACCTTGCTGTGGTATTGAAACCACAAGAGAACTGGTTCTTGTGGAGAAGCCTCCATAGCAGACCAAAAAGAGAGTCTTCTCCCTAAGTGAACTGATGGAATACTATTATAGAGGTGGTAAACTGACTAAAAATCCTAAGTTTTGTGTCTTTACGTTGTAGGTGGGAGGAGGAAAGAGTATGGGGCGAGGAGAAGTGTCCTGAAGGTTTATTCTGATTCTTACTACCTTTTTTCTTTTAGTTCTGTTAATAAAGCTATCTGTACATTTCTTTAAAGTTTAGAGCCTGCTTTGCATTTCTCCTAATTCTTATCTCACAGAAGGTAAAAGATGCGAACAAAATCACTACACTTAATTGGTGTTTCTGCCTGGTTTCAAACTGAACCTGCTACACCTCCCCTGTTTTATCACAATTAGGCCTGCATCTGCTATCTCCTTTCTCTGATTTGAAAAAGGTAGAGGTTCCTTCCTGGGAAGAGCTTCAAGGCATTCACTGAACACATTTCACCTCCCCGAGAGGGGCAGAGCAGTTCCTGAAACACCAGAGAAGAGTATTAAAGCTGACCAAGACCTGGTCGATAAATCAGATGTGAGATCAAAGGCCCTTTGTATGCCCGGAACATTTTCTGACCTGAACAGGAAAATCTTGGACCCTTGGAAAGATCACCCTTGTGACTACATCCTGCTGGATTTTTGCAAGTAAAGTTCCATCTACTCTCAACAGTAGTCTATCAATTCCCTTCGCCTCACTTCTGCTCACTAAACGTGGCAAAGAGGGGCAGGAACACATCAGATACCACCACCTTGATTAAGGCTCCTGATGAACAACAGGAACTACACAAATATTTTAGACATTTGGAACATTTCTTTATTTACTGCTAACCTTCAAGAGCCTTCTTTGTTTCTGCTGCAGTGCTTGTATGTCCCTTCTGTTGCCATCCCTGTCCTTTACAGTAAGCAATTACAGACCCAGCAATTAACCCAGCAGTGCCTGGAATTGCTCTCCACAAAAGGAGGCTGCATTTCACCTTTGCGTAGTTTGCTTTAATCAGAGACTTCAGCATGAAAGCCAATGTATGCCTCCTTGAAGCTCACAGATGTGCTAGGAAACTCATTCCATTCAATTCTTTGAACATCCACTGTGACTCAGGGCTGTGGTCAAGCATCCTTAATGAAAAGCTGTTTGTGCAATACATTTCCTGCTGATCACGAAGAACACCTCCTTGGAAAATAAACACGCTAAAATAAAAATCCTAGGAAGCTTTCAATTTTATAGACTCTTCCATGGTAACTGAACTTAGAAAACTACAAACTGCACCTCAAAGCAGCCAGAAGACTCAAGTAAATGATGACTGAGAAGTGTCTCTGGTAAGACATAACTGTTTGTGTTGGGCAGTTTGTTCATTTTTCCAATTCAGAATAGCTTCCAAGGATGGCAAAAGAAAAAGACATTTCCATTTTACTTTCTCTCTTCTCTCGTACCTTTCAACAACTTACATCACAACTCCCTGACTCCAAACAGGACCAGCATTGAGTTTCTCAGAGCTGTGTCACCTTCTACAGCAGTTTCATGCATATGGGCTATTGAACTTTTCTGCTTAGCCAAGGGGAAAGGATGTGATACACACTCATCCAAGTGTACTCACTTCGAGTATCATTGAAAGGGAAGCATTATCATATGTACAGTGACAAGCAGAAATCCTCATCAGTCCTTTACAAGCCTTGCAATTTGCCTGGGGTGGCAGTGCTAGAACAGCTTTGTGTCATGACATCCTCAGGAAAATATAGCATTGTGATGCATAAGGAACATGGATTTTGGCAATCAGGTCGTGTTAAAAAGTGGAGTCTCCAGAACCCTCTTACTGGTCAAACCTTGTTCTTCCTTAAATCTAAGGTTTAACGAGAATCAATCCTTTTGTCTTCAAGTCTCTAAGTTACCAGAGGCTTTCTGAGAGCATAAGAGGAAGTTCTTCTAATGAAACAACTTCAAAACTTGAGTCACAAGTTTCAAAATATACAAAAAGTTGGCATCCTAAAGCTGAAAGAGAGGGCTGTGAGTCAGAAAGTTCATAAACTTTTGTTCCAAGGTCTCCACTGTGAAATATTGCCTGGAGACTGGAAAGACTCATCCACTCCTATAAATATCTCCTCTTACTGCTGGTACTAAGGATGTACATAAAAGGATAAATGCTCCTGGGTACTTTAAACAATAGTCCTGCATCAAAAAAAGCTGGTCAAAATGAGCAGTAATAGCTTTAACCACTGGTTTTCCTAGCCCAGGCTACATAGCTGGTTTGTCAGATGTATAATTATTTTCAAATTCTTCACTTAAATGATGCACTATTTTTCATGAAAAGAAAAGGAGAAAGAAAGGACAGACTTTGAGAATAATATTGCCACTAAAAAGCACGACTGGGTCAAGCTGCTACACTTTGTGAGCTGTCTGTGAGGACCCTGGCAATCGAGAGCTGGACTGCATGGAATAGAAACTGCTGCTGCACAGGGGCAAGTGGAGACACTGCTATCCTTGCGTTCAGCTGTGTGCCCATAGCTCTTACTAGACTGAGCATGTTTCACTCCACACCATCTTACCAAGGGCTCTGTCTTCAGCACCTGCTTTTCTTGCTGCTTAAAAAAAAAAGTTTATTTCCACAGACTTCTTTCAAACTTTTCTGGATTGGATTTGGTCTGAGTTTACATTGTCTCAGAAGTGCATATCTTACTACTTGAACAGCTGGGAGAAGGGTTTGGAGCTTTTTTTGTTTAGATTTGCTGTTGGTTTTATTTATAATTTTACACTCCTTAGGCTTTGGCTATTTAAAATTCTGCTGTAAACTCCTTTTGGTCTTCCTTGCTGCCAACAAAAAAGAGAACTTGAATGTCAACCAGAAACAACGCAGACAGCGTGTGGCTTGCTTGACTCCTTGCGTGATTTGGTTTGAAGGGAGGAAGGGAACGGTTGGACTGCAATTATCAGACTCTGGAGAGTTTTGTGTTTTGCTTTCCTCAACTCCTGAAATGTGACTTCTGAGAGAAGTAATTTAGCTGAGAGCTTTATATCTGTAGAGCTCTTTCACTCCAAACCCAAATCTCAGTATTTAATAGATTGGGTGGGGGTCGATCTGTAGAGAACTAATTGAAGGAGCTGCAAACATAGACATTCAACCCTGATTAATTAGAAGAGAAAAAAAGAGCACTCTAATTCCATTTCCAAATCAAACCAGTTGTACCACAATTATCTGAAGTACCTCAGAGATGGTTGAGTTCGCATTTAGTTCCTCTCTCCCTTTCCTCAGGGAGGAATGGATAGCCTCGTGCACAAGGAGAATCAAAATGCCTTGAGCTCTTTATTTGCCAAGTTATTTGTCTCCCCTAGTAATACAGTATTTTTAAAAGGCGTAGTTTGTATTTTGGACCAGTTTTCAAAGGTGCTTAGCATACATGTTCAAGAGTGTTCAGCTCATGGAGAATTCCAGTTTCCCTGGAAATCTACTAGGCGTTGTTTTGAAGATAGGATGCTTCAGAAGTCCACATAACGATATCTGCCTTCCTCAGCTTTCCAAATGATCTGGGTAATAGCATGTATGGGATCTCCAAAGCTAGAAAACCTAGTTTTCTTCTGCAACTAGAAAAAGTGTCCTGTCCTGGAGATTTATCTTCTTCCTTGAACAATTCCAATGTCTGTCTATTTCTCCAGCTGGAAGATTTTGGTACCATGTTACTCGTTTAATGTTTAATGTTTCTGACATATGGTAAAACAATGACACAGGGTCCCTTCCTGACCACACTGTCTTTCTACATCTCGTTCTGGGTTCATTTCCATCCACCATCAAAAGGCAGTTGTCTTTGCAGCATTCAGCAGCTGTTTTAACAAGGCTATAAACAGTACACAAAAGCTCTGGAAAAGAAGAAAAGAGCTTTCCCAGTTTGTAACTGCAACAGGAATTTCAGGCCAAAGGCAAGAAACAGACCATTGTTTTCTAGGTAGCTCTGCAAGCCAGTCTTCAAACAACCACAACTGGTCAGGACTTCTCATTTTGTATCTCAATTGAAAGACAGCTGTTCCATTTTCTAACTGGGAATAGTTCTTGATCCTGGCTTCAGCTGCTGCAGCTTTTTACCATTAAATATAATTCAAAATAGATTATCATCACGGGGAGAAGACAGGGAGTGTTTGAACAAAACAAGCCATTAATTTTCTACACAGAAGAGAACAACTCTCATCCTGGAGATACTGCTGTGCTATTGTCTGAAACACAATTTTCACGTGAAATTGGACAAACCATTTGGGAAGTAATTCAAGTTCCTCTAAAGGGAGAATGTATTGCACACGGATGGTGGTGGAGGGATTCAGCACCCACAACTATGTTAACTGTGTGTAATGAATTGGAAGCATCTCCTTTTAATAAGTCCTAATTGCAACACTTTTTTCCAACATCTCATTTGCAAACACCCCAGGTGTTCCACCTCTTTAACTCACCATCAACAAGCTCCACTTTGCTCATTCTGCTCCACTGGCATCACTAGCAATTTGCCCCTTTTTTCTTGCAGCTTATACTCACTCATGATCTAAAGTCAGGAAAACATCTGCCAGGAAGACCTCCAAGAAAGAATCTGTCTCTGAACACAACACCACCAAAAAACGAGGACTCCCACATTCAGAGTGTTATGACTGATGTGTCAGTGACTCTCTACACATCTCATGGCATGGCCAGTGTTTTAGTACAGATACTTATCAAACTAAAGGCCAAACTGGGGAATGCATCAATCCTTGCTTAAGACACAGAGCTTTCTGCACTCTGTATCTAACATTAAAGGAAATAAAGGGGATTGTAACCCCAGAGGTGATCCTTGTAGAAGAGGTTTGCCCAGTATTTGACCTCTCCAATGTCTCTTACTCTGGATCAGAACAGCCTCCTTCCCCACACAAGGACAGCTGAACATCCCACCTCCACCCAGTGCGGTCACAGGCTGAGGAGGCTCCATGCCAGCCTCTTGTAAATAACATACAGAGATGATGCAAAAACTCCTCCCTGCCAGCTGTAGACTGTGAAGTGCTATTCCTTGGCATTCCTTTTCTGAGTTTAGTTTGGGAAACCATCCAGAACTGTCCATCAAGTGCCACAGGAGTGAAGGATATAACCCAAGACTGTTGTGTAAACACAGACTATGTAAAGTAAAAACAGGTTTTTATTTTGATTTACCTCAATATCTCCAAACAATGGAAGATTAATCTGAGTTTCATTTTTGTGGATGCATGTGATTAAAACTTTTGTGTTCCCTGCAATGCTGACAGAAACCTGTAATTTTGAAAATCAGAATACAGTATATACAGAGTGATAGATGAACTTATACTACAGCATTGCTTGCAAATTTCCAGGGTTATTTTGCTCTCTGAATATCAATCAAGCCCAGGAGGAGAAAAAAGGAAAGAGGATGGATGAGGGAGCAATTGGAGTAACGAGCCTTTCTACTGTAATCTCAATAACAGATGAGATTGCATCTGCTCCTTTGCCGGATCCTAAGCAGGCATAGGGAAAAGACGGCTCCTATGGAGTCAAGCGTAAACACTGGGTTTGTGCACATGAAGACAGCAATAGGGTAGAAGGCAGCATGTGAAAGACAAATTTTAACAGCTAGCTTTGGATCTGTCTTAGATTTCAGAAACACGTTAAATATAAACTTACTGAAATGCTTTCAGCCCAGCCCTGGCTACAGTTCAATATGCTTCCATTAACTGCTTGGCTGTAAAGATTTTTTCCCAAACCACCTTAATCACTTTTAATTTACAACAAGGTATCTTTAGTGAAGTTAATTATAAAATAATGAGCAGTCTTTTTGTGGCTTAGGAAAGGGTTTATTTTGGTTTAGGTTAAATCAGCATGGAACAGATTCAAACTATATTGAAATAAGACATTATTAAATCAGAATAGACACCTACACTGGGATTCATACAGATGTAACTAAAAAGAGCTGTACATGGGTACAGTCTCATGTGGTCCAAGCATCCATGTTGTATTGATCTAACAACAGCAGCATAAAATGATACAGCCTGAAACATGGAGAGGCACAATCCTTATTAAAAGGCTACTTAAAGCAGCAGGTCTGATTCCCTGGGAGGAAATTTGTCTATGGGTTTTTTTTAAAATTACCCCTCATCTCCAAAATTATTATGAACACTAAACCTAGGTGAAGCAAAACTGCACTTGAGCACCCCTCGTGGACTAGAACCAGGTGGCAGAACAGACACACAGAAGCACAGCGCAGGCACACAGAAGGACAGCAGAGTGCTGTGGAAGTGGTGGTGTCCCCATCATAAGGGAGCTAAACACAGAGTGTTGTGAAAATACTCTCCTTTCTCCCCCACCACACCTCCCACGGCTTCATTCTATTGAATTATATTGTATTTTGTCTCCCAGACACCTGGACAAGAATTAGTGCTGCCTCATTGCACCTAGGTGCTTAGCCAAGCCATCTCAGTATTTCCAAGGTCAGTGTCTCCACTCTTGTAAGGTTGTTGATCCTTTGGTTTGTCTTTAGAGAAGCAGGGCAGACAGACTTCCAAAGCGGAGATAAAGGACAAAAACTGGAAAAATCAAAATACATGTCATTTTTTTATAATACAAAAGATGGAGGTCAGTTAACCTTGGCTGAAATGCACTGCCATCGTTCATACAAAAAAAATAAAAAAAAACCAACAAAAAAACCAAACAAACCTGCTCCACCTTATATTTGGTGGTGGTGGATTTGTTGGGCTTTTTTTCTTTTATCCACAATGCAGACAAGGACACCTGCTAGAGAGACTTTCTCTTCCCAAAGGCAGTGACTTCATCATTTTAGCCTGAGTAAGCTATTCCCATCTCACCCCATTCATTTGCACAACCACCTCTATCCTCACAGCCATAATGAGCTGCAACTTACCTGCTGGTAGGTGATGAAACAACTTGGATTTGTGCACTGACCAGAAACTGATTTTCTTTTTTTGTGTTTCTTTCCCCTACCCCATCCTATGCAGACAAAACTGCACTCTGGTTCACTAACCGATTGCCCTTCATGGTTGGTGTACAAAATCACAAGGTTAGCCCTGCTGTTCTTGCTGTCTTCTGCTTTTAGCCTTGGAAAAATCCACAGGAGCTGCATCATCTTTAGCTGGTCATTGAGTGGTGGTGGAAATCATTTTCCATGAGGTCTTTAAAACATCTGATAGTTGTTAACTGGTTGAATATCTGGTGTTTGCTACTGTGGTGAATTGACCCTAGAGAGCAATCCAGTCACTCACTCACTTCCTTCCCCTCCAGCAGGACACAAGGGAGAGGATCTGAAGTACAAAAGCTGAAAACTTAAGGAATGAGACAGTTTGATAAGTGAAACAGAGCTGTGCTCAAGCAAAGCAAAACAAGCAAAGCATTCATTACTTCCCATGGAGTGGCAGATGTCCAACCACTTTCTAGAAAGCAGGGTTTCATCATGTGATGGATACTTGGGAAGACAAATGTCATAACCGTGAATGTTGCCATTGTCCTTCTTATTTTCCCCAGCTTTAATGCTGATCATGATACCATATGGTCTGGAATATCCCTTGGATCAGTCAGGGTCAGCTGTCCTGGCTGTGTCTCTTCCCAACTCCTTGTTCCCCCCCAGCCTTCTCGTTGGTGGGCTGAGGTGAGGAGCAGAAAAGGCCTTGGCTCTGTGTGGGCTCTGCTGAGCAGTAATGAAAACATCCCTGTGTTACCAACACTGTTTTGGTCACAAATCAAAGCACAGGCTGTCATTACAGCCAGACCCAGTACAACAACCATGTTCGTATCTGTTTCCTTTCCTTTTTTCTTTCTGCCTGTTTCATCTCAATTTTGTATCTCAGCTCTTTTAGACAAGGTCTGTCTTTATCTGATATTTACCTGCAGAAAAGGTACACAGTTGAGCTGACAATGGCAGAAAAATGATTAAAAAAGTAGTTAGGAGAGCCATGACTTACTCTCCTTTATTTATTTGTTTTACTGTATTTTGTTTTTAGTGCAGGCAGGAGTGTCTGTTAAGATGGGGAGTAATGTTGTATTAGGTGCTATAGAAATGCTTACTAAGGAAAAGTCTATGCCTCAATGCAATTTTAATCTAAGTACACAACAGGAGGAAAGTGAACACAGCAAGTCACCCTGCAGAAGCTCTGCAGTCTCAGTTCACTGCCTTACTCAGTGATCCATGCTGCTTCTGTTTTGAGCCGTGAGGTAACCTCTGCCTTTCCCAAAAGATGCCAGTTTTAACACTTCTTTTCCAAAGGTCTTTGTTGTCTGGAGATAGGATTTGGAAGCTATTTCTATAGAAGTCACCTGAATGGAGAACTCCGCTTGAGAGACATTTAAATGTCAGGTGCTTCTCCAACATCAAAATAAGACTCTATGTTTGAAAGAATCTTTGAGGAGTTCTATTTATAGTCAGCCTTGCCAGCTAAATGAAGACCTATTTACAAATATTTTCAAAAAGTCCTATGAACTCTACTAGCAGATAACAAATCTTTTTTTTTTCTTCCCATGGAGATGTAATTCTTTTTTTTTTTTTTTTCCTGAAGCAGGAAAAAACCCTTTAAACTTGAGAAAAAGTTGGTTGATAATAATGAAATGGGGGAAATAGAGTGTATTGTTTTTTTGGTGACAGAAGTGTTAACACATTGCTGGGTTTCTCTGTGGTGCCGGTTTTGACAGCAGATTTACCTGAAAAAAAGAAAGAAGACCTGAAGCCAGTAAAATGCTTAAAACCACATTTGGAGCTTTAATCATGTGAACAGTCTTCTCTAAGCCTTGGAGTCGTCATCCTGCACTTCTGAAGATAATTAGAGTTTTATTATGCTGAAGGAAATTGAGACTACTTAAACAACGTGATTTGGGGATGCTGCCTGGGACTTGGGAATCAGATGTATTTCTTCCTCCTGACTCCATGACCTCAGGCAACTCACTGCATCTCTTGGTTTTGCATCTCTGAAAATGGAACCAGTGTCCTTCCTTCCTTCTCTGGAAAGAAGCTTTCTAGAGGAAAAATGGTGTGCCGATCTCCATGGCCACTCAGGCCTGAACTTGTGTTATAAAACCACCTGTAATAACTTGCAGTACCCATAATGTAGAATTTAGACCATTAGTACCTGAGCTGAGACCATCAGTTCCTTTTGTGTAAGCTGTCAAAAAGCTGTCAAGGAGACCTACTGCAGAGCAAAACTCTCTGCCAGTGCCAGTTTCTTGGGTCATCCCACCTGCCTGTCCCTTGCCACCACCCAGGTTCCACTCTCACTGCTATATTTCTGGGTTTTGTTTAGCAGCTAGACACAAAATGAGAGTGTTCTTGTGGGCAATTTCAAAATAGAGGAAATAATATCAAGGGGAGGCACAATAACTATCTGCAGATAGAGAAAAGAATGTTGCACCAGAGGACAGGAAGCAATTATTATCATTAGTCAGCAGTGATAAAAGGAAGAAGTAATTAAACTTCAGCTGCATCAGGGAAAATTTTAGACAGAATATTAGAGAAAACAGCTGAAAAAAAGACATGGCTCTGCTGCCAAGGAAAGTGGTGGTGTCACTGTGGTATCCAAAGTCACATTTCATGAATTCCTTTCTCTAAAGAGGCTAAGAATATATTATTCTTAACTCAGCATTCTTGGGGGCTGAGATGGGAAAACATTTCTATTCACGGGAGTAGTTAAACATGCTTAAATCCCATTCACATAATCTGAAAAGCCAAAGAATTTAAGCAGAGCTTGAGCTGTTGAAGGGCACTGGATGATAATGGAGTAGATGTGACTCCTCCTCAGGCACCAATATTTTTCCCAGTACAGGAGGGCTGGTGAGTATCTGCTACAATGAGCCTTCACTTCAAATGGATTCTTGTAGAGGCAGGCTACCTGTTCCTACCCAGACTGTCACCATACATTTGAGACTTTCTCATGACAAGCAGGAGGTTACAGAGCAAAGGGAGCACAGTCCCTATCCCAGCACAGGGTAAGGACAGGAGGGAGGGAGCAGATGTTCCCTGTGGCTGTGACAGCAGAGAGGGGCCTGATCACGAGAGCGATGGGGGACAGCCTTTCCCTTCTATCACTCTGCTTTAGCCTTGAAAGAGGAACTACCCTTGAGGGTTACACCAAGCAGAAAACAAGTTTATATATTCTGAATTCTCTCTAGAAGGGCCTCTATCCCTAGGAAAAATGCATGAAAGAGAAGGGCAAGTCCTCTTCCCTTCCTCCCTGTCCTCATCCTACCTAAGGCCCAGGCAAGGCTGGGTCACAGGTTTTTTTTCTGTTTTGAGCTCCCTTCCCATTTTGTGAATGAGGTGGAACACAGAGAGAAATTACAAGGAACTATAATTAGTGTTTAGAGTAAAATCAGGAAGAAGGAGAAGGAGAGCATGTAGGCCTAATGGCACTGTTTCTACTGCCCTACTGTCTCCACATTTCATTCATTTAGTGAATCCACTGGAGAAATGGCTCACTGGCAGGCAGAATCTTGAAGCAGCCATTTAAATTTGCTTGATGGCCCCCAAGGCAAGTCAATTTTCAGTCTGACTGGCTTTAATCCCAGCGGAGAGCCCTGCCATGCCATTACGTGGCACAGGAGGAGTAAGAGTAGGGAGGCAATCACATTACAGCACCATTCCATTTAGCCATAATCTGTAAGGATCTCATGAAAGCATCAACCATTATTATGACTCCTGATGTCCTTCAGGCGAAGTCTTTGTGGGGAAAAGGAAGTGAAAAAAAAAATGTCCACCTGTCAAAAGGAGACAGGCACTTTCATTCAAGGGAAACGGAGGCGAAATGTAAAAGTGACACAATATTATTTAAACATCCTATTACTAAAATTACAGTTCATCTATATAAAACTGAGCTATAGGACCTTAGTCTGTCAGCTAGATCAATGTACCTGCCGTGGTCACAGAGATGCAACGAGCTGAGGAAGCGTTTGGGAGACAGAATTTGCTGTAAAGGCTTCCAGCTTCAGTCCATCATGCCTGGTGTCCTTCCCAAGGCACTAAATAGCTGCAGGAAGCGATGCTGAGGAGGGACAGGATGGCTTTTCCTCAGCCCATTGCTGCTACATTCACATCCAGAGGCTTGAGGCAACTTTAACATAACCACAGCTGGTTTGGGGCCAGCAGCTTTATTCAGAATTGTATTTAAAATCCATCTCTGGCGCCTGACTCTCTGACCTCTCATGGCAGATGCAGGCTGATTGCACTCTGTGTGTGAAAATAGCTGGCATCAGTGGCTGCAAATCTGCACAGCTACTCATTAAAGTGGCCGGCTCCAAGACAGAGTGTAGATGGACCAGTCAGAGTATTTGGAGAATTGCTCCTATTTCCACACCTGCTTTGGACATTTGGTAAATCAAGCCAGATTTTTGGCCTCTGTTTCTCTGTTTGTAAATGAAAATTCCTGCCCATATGTGTAAATGGACTAGCAAATACTAACAGACACAAATGGGACCATGGATACAACATATCATCTTACCACGAGGCAAGGGAAAACAGGCCATTTCTGTGGGCTTTTTCTCCCCTTTTCATCAGCAATATTTTGTGAACTGGCTCAAGGAATAACAAAGAGGCAAGTAGAACTAAGGAATCTCAATTTGGGATGGTGGTATACAGAGGGAAACCAGCAGGATCCAAAGAAAGGGCACATGGAGTGCATCCATGAAGATGACTGTTTTCCAGAGATGCAGGACAGGGCCAGGGAGAAGCAAGGATGACACAGTGGCAGGACTGAAAGTGTTATACATTGGCATTCAGCCTGTAGGAGACAATGCCAAGAATGGCTGTATTTCTTAGGAGGGCATCGATCCAGGAGATGATGTGTGGTACCAGGGAAGCTGCTGACAGCAGTCCAGGGCATTTGAATTGTGCTGGGACTCCTGATTCTCAGGGTAGGATGCACATGGAGCGCCACAGCATGAAATCTAGGCATACCAGGGGGGTAATGCTGGGGATGCTGAGGCACAGCTGTGATGGCTGTTAAGGGCCTGGGGTCCAGGGGAGCTCAGTCAGAGCACTGAGTTCACGTGGAGGACAGGGGACCACTCCCTCAGAACCACACCCAGCAACCTGGTTGCTGCAACAGATCTCTCTGGCAAGAATAAGGTGATCAAGGAAAGAAAGGCTTGGATAACTGGGAGAGTTTGGAAGAGCTGGAGTGCAGAACAGTCTCAGAAGGAAAAGGTGCTAAGCTTACGAAACAGACTGGGAATAGTCACAAAAGGCTCTCCTCCTAAACTGCAGATGTGGTTTCTTCTGTGGACTCAGGAGTGAGGCAGATGAACAAAAGGTAGAGGAGGAGGTGATGTTCCCTTGCAGGAAGTCAGAAATGAGAACTCATAAACAAGGGTGGATTGGGGTGAGACAAAAAACAGATGAGGAAAGAGGTGCTTGAAATAATGTCTTTGGTCCACCTACCCACTGAAGGGATACAGGGGAGGCCTAAGGGGCCCCCCCTACAGACACTTGTATGGACTTTGCCTGCTGTGAATGGGTTATGATGTGCCTGACCTGTCCAGGGAGCTGAGAAACAGGACATCACACCTTCTGTGAAAAGTTCAGGCATGCAGTCCCAAGGAAAAAACAAAATAAGAACCTGGATGGATGGGACACCATTCTGGCAGCTCATTGAGAAGGCGGCGTCTCAGACCGTGCAGGGCTTTTCTGTTTATAAGAAAAATATACATATATATAACACCAGAGATTTATGGGGAGAAGGGGCACGGAAAGTTTCACCCCTCCTGCTGTATTTTAATGTGGCACTCGATGACTTGTAATGGAAAAGATCTATTGTTTCTCCAGTAGCAATAAAGTAAGGTTAAAACAAACTCAAACATAAATTTTGCAAACAACCCCATATAAACACAGCTGTTCAATGAACTCACAGGACTGGCTGCTAGCTGAGGACTGCCCCCTAATGTTATCATCTCATGGAAATATCCTTTACAATGTCTTTTATTAATAAAACACCATTACTACGTAGGACAGTGGAGGAAAAAACCATTGTTTTGAGATTAGGCTGAATTTAACTTAAATGTAACACTGACATTAACAGATGTGGTTTTGGCTTGGCTGCCTACAAAGTCAGTTATTTTCCTCATCATCAAATAGCTGATGTTTATCAAGACTTTTAGAAACCTTTTTTTTTTTGGAGAAAAAGCTTGCTGTGGTTAGGTGAAGTTGCTTGGAAAGCAGAGCTGGGAATTAGTTCATAACCATCTCTTTTGGGTGAGCAAAATCAGCCTGAATGTCCAGCATCTGAAACAAACAGATCCTGCTCACAGGCATCCAGACATTCTGGTGTGTGTCTGGGAAGACACAATAAAGACACTCTCACGCCTGCCAGGTTCAGCAGAAAGGAAGGAATAATCTGTTTATTATTTACAATCTCACATTCATATACACGTCCCAACTCCACAAGGGATTGGAGAGCATGTCACTTCCGTCTCAATCCCACTGGAGAAGAAAAGTGCTCATTAAAGTTCTCTTATCACAAAAGGAATGAAAACCAGAAAATACCATTAAGTAAACACTGGCTATTATTTACATGAACTGTGTGAAAGAATCTGACTCCAAGGTTAAAAACAGAAGGCTTAACAAAAACCAGGGCAACACTGGTGCTTCCCAAAGCCTCTGGGAAATTGAATTCCAAAATGAAAAGAACCTCCTGGGTGTTTCTGGTGCCTTCAGCCTCTTAGAAAAATGGGACTTTCCCTTCCTCCAAGATTTTCATATCAGTCCGTACATAAATTCACCTTTCATACTATTTTAGAGTATAGACAGCTTGTATAGATATCCAGGCATGTTTTCCTGCGTGGGTCCTAGAAATGCAGCATCACAGGAAATAACTCATAAAGTTAAAGTTTGGCTTTTGCCCTGATGGAGAAGATTTTTATTCCTTTCAATCTTCTGGTTTAGGATGAACTGATCAGCTCCTTGTCCCCATGGTGCCAGAGAGCAACCCTGGTGTGCTGAACGCAATGCAGGGCTTTAAAACAACAGGAAGGTGCATTTCTCACCACTCTCCACAACATTCATTGCTTTCCAGACTTCTTCAAGACCTTCTTCATCTTTTCCCCTGATGGCACGAGTTTTAACCTTTTAACCTGGTCTACTGGTGATTCTCACCCAAGCCCTCCCTGTTCCTCTTGAGAGCAGAGTCCCCACGAGGCAGCACATCCCATCACAGTCCATACAGGACATGGTGAGCGCAGGGAGCTGGGCTTTGAGGGCAAACTGTGGCACAGCTGCCTTGCAAGAAGGCACCAAGTGACAGATCTTGCTCATGGCTCAGGCACTTATTTTCCCGATGGCAGCTGGCTCTGACTCACCTTTCCTGAGTCAGTCTTCCTGACACTGTCATACCTACCTGACAGCATTAAGTCCCCCACTGTCACTTTACCAAATCCTTCCACGGTCATTTGCCCAGGACAGAACAATTTTCTTTGGGGGGCTATTTTTCATTCTTCTGCCTCTTACTGGTGCTTGACAGGAAGCCATCTCCTGTTGTTCTGCTCCAAAATGTCACCTGTCTGTGGAACAGCAGTCCCAATTTGCTTTCCTACTTCCCACACCCTGCTGTTTTGCCTGACTTTTAAAATGGCAGCCCAGCAGACATTATAGAANATAGAAAGAAGAAGTTTCAGGACAGAGCCCCATGGTTTGAATTAATAAGTATAAAAGCAGAAGGAAACACTGAGGTGATGACTAGGTAGATGGATAAGGTAGTTTCTATTTAAGAGCTCTGCCTATTACAGCTTAAAGGCAAGTGCCTTTATGCAGATGTGAGGTCTGCTGCCGTTTCAGAATGGATAAGGCTCTGTGCTCTAAATTACTGCAGGAAACAGAAGCACAAATAGCAGTGTCTCCTGGATCTGGACAGATTCCCTTTTTATTGTCACCTGCCTGACAGCCAGGCTGTTGCTGCTTACTAAAACCTGTCTGCAACTGAAATCCCCAGGGTAATAAGCTTTAACAAAAACAGGTTCCTACCTGTGAAACAGGTGGAAAAATCTGCACATCTCCAGATTAAATCAATAACAATTAAGAATTCTTTGAAATCTAATTGGAAAAGCAGCTATTTTGATCAGCACCATGATGTTATCTGGAAATTGTATTTTGTTTATCTACAGCAGAATGTTTTCTTCTTTGTGGGATTGGTTTGCCAGCCTCAGACACATCCTTTGATCTCTGAGATGATACAGTGAACTGAAACATGGGGGCAATCAGAGGGATTATCATGGGATGGGGAAATCATTTGATCTATTTTTAAATGTAATTTTTATTAATAACTTTGGGGGTTGGTTATCATTAAGAAAGAAAGAGACGTCTCTCCCATCTTTAGCAGTGTTATATTTCTCTGAAGATGACTGATTCATGTAGTTAATAATACTTAGCATTTATATAGTGCTTTCTAACTTCAAAGCACTCTACAAATACTGCTCACTAATGCTGCACACAAAACTTCTGCGTTATTACTTTCAGGGAGGGATGAGTCTATTTGATGTCTCTCGTATTCCTGTGGATGGTTTTCTGTTCAGAGTCCTCTTTAGCTGCCTCGGGTTAACTGGGACAGAAAACCCCAGTGAGAGAAGAAGAAAGACTAAAGTTCTGGTCAAGGATACAGTGAGACTCTTTCAAGCACATCATCTGAAAAATCTCATGCTCATCTTCAGAAGGTCTCCTACACCTTGCAAGGACTATCCTACCAAGTTAACTGAGTTCCTAGTGCTTATTGTAAGGACAGAACCCTCGTCTGAAGATCTCTAGCAATAACAATGCTCAGCAATAAAAAGAAAGAAGAGAACATAAGAACATAAGAACACAAGAACAGAAGACATTTTGTGCTTTGTGTGAGCCCATACGATGTTTGAAAAAAAACAAAATCCAAACCTTCGAATGAACTTAAAACTCTGAGAGGTTGGCGAGGCCTTTTTGTTCTATCCTTGAACCTAGTTTCCTTATAGTACACATTCATGCCAACAAATAGCAGATGGTGATGGCAGATATGTACTAAAACAGCTAAAACTGTGTTTCTTGCAGGAGCATCTATCATGCTGATAGGGCTGAACAGTCTGTACTGGCAGCAATGTCTGGTCCATGCCAGGAAGGAAAGATCAAAACCTTTCTCGAGATCTCCCTGGATGTTATTTCAAGTGGCTCACTCTACAAACAAAGGCAGAATTGCTCTTGTGGTTCTTGGGCAGTGCTCAAGGCAGGAATGCTGCTGTGTTAGCCATGTGTCTGCTCTGAAAGGGTGGCTTGGAGCAAGCCAGCATCAGGGGTGGAAAGGAGGGACCCTGGGCTCATGGTGCTCCTCTGCTCTGGCAGGGGTCCTCCCTCACGTGGGGAGTTGAAAAGAGCTTTGCAGCCCTGACAGCTGCAGAGCCAGGCTGACCCAGTGCTTCTGCTTCGGCGTACTGTGGTGCAAATTTTCCTCCTTTCCAGGAAGATCTCCTGAGAGGTTTCTGAGTCTTCAGGTCTTTGGCTTCTGCCTGGCTCTCTGCAGTCAGCTGTGACAATGTTTCTTGCAGCACAGCAATTTGTTTACCAGGAGCTGGCATAAGACCCATTTTGGAAAGGGCACTAAGTCTGTCATGGATAAGAAAGAATTAAGGGAAGCTTAAGTGTCCAAAGAGCTCATCAAGGATCACAGTTCCCCTGGCCTCTAGGAGATCACTCCATCTGTGCTAGCATATGAAAGAGGGACCTTTGAGGGGTTTTCAGACCCTAATATTTATCATCCCAGTCCCTCAAAACTTCAAGTGTCAAAGACCTTGCCGTTCCAGGTTATTTTCCTTCTCCAAATACTTTGGCACAGGACTACAGAGTAGGATTATCTCACAGGAAGAGCAGGTGGTCTGAGAGTCGCAAGTCCCGAGCTTTGAACAGATCTGTCACTGATTTGTGGTGTGATCTTGGGCCAGCTACCGGGTGCCTGGTGTTGGGGAAAGCTGGACACCCACATCTCCTGCTGGCTCTGGAGAAAGCATTGTTTGGTACCTTGGAACCAAAAATCCTTAACAGTCTGGATTCTTTGATGTCTGTAATGAAAGATGTGACTTCTCACACCTACCTCCATGGGGTATTGTGCCACTTCACTGGTATTCATATGGCACTGTCAGATGTAGACACTGTGAAAGACACCACAGTAACCCCGCTATGTTCCTCTCTGTGCTGGTGTAGCACAAAGCTTTGGCTTTGAGGAATTGCCCAGATTTTTCTCTGCAACCCTCCAGGCACCTCAGCAAGCTGATCTCTTATATTTGACAGAGCTGGCTTTCTCCAGGCATCCTGGCTGGTGATTTACATGGCCTTTTTGTAGTGATACTAGTTTTCCCCTATTCCCATTGCCTACTGATGAGCTGATTTGAAGTTACCTCTTGCTCATAGGTTCAGTCTCTTGGTCAGTCACTTTGCACTCTTTTATCTGATTGCTGAAGTGGAAACTGGGCCTTGCTCTTAGGCAGAAGCAAAGTCACAAAGCAGCACCAAAACCTGGCATGCGTGTCCAAGCTCTGAAAAATGCAAGTGCGTTGGGCTCTAATAGAAGAGAAGGCAGACCCTGTGCCTGCAGGGAGCTCAGCCAGATCCAGCATTTTTCATAGATGCCCCATGTCTTCATCAGTATGCAGATCCATCTGCGCTGCTGAGATATCTGCATAGCACAGACAGGGAGTGGGGGAATACATTTATAAATAGGATCACTTCATCTTTCCCTTTCCTGCTGTCCCCACTCTCCGTATTCCCTACTGATGGAGGTACTTCACTGCTGAGAGCTGCCAGTACCCCCCTACCTGCATACCTGCTCTCATGTCACCAAACACTTTCTTCTTTGCATTGAAAATGAAGGAGCAGGGGTTGAGAGGAATGGATGGATGGAGAAGGAGGGATAGGCTCCAGCAGCTGCTAGGACTCTTGAAGTAACTTTTACCATTCAATTAACAATGACAGGTACTAAAAACAATGAGAGTCTGACATGAGTGCCTCCGTGCTATCTGTAATGGGTGGGGTTTTTTTAATTCAACAGCTAAATTCTTAGAAAGGTTGCACACTATCAACCTACCTGTGTAGAACAGCAGCCTGCACCAAAATACTTCAGAACGCCAAGTACAGCTCACTCTTCCTGCTCAGTGTGCTAGAAGGTTGTTAAATGCTGTATGGTCACAGAGAAATTAAACATTGCTCCTACTCATGCTTACTCACAAGAGAAGCTGTTGGAGCTGGAGTCACACTGAATGCAGCAATCATGTTAGTACATCACACTAACAGTTGCTTGGAAGAAAAACACAGGGAAAAAAAAACCATATGAGACACAGCTCTTTTGCAATTGGGTTGAAGTTTTTCTTCTGGCATCTTACTGTGATTTTCTGGATGTCAGAATTCCAGAATCCCAATTTTCTTTTCCCATGCCCCAACACATGAAAAACCTCAAGTGAAGTTGTCTCTTGAACTATTGTGGTTTGGCTCCATGGCCTTCATGTGTGTTTTTTTCTTTCCTCAATCTCACACCAACCACCCTCTGGTAAACTGATTCATCCTCATTTTTTCTGACTGTAGGTATAGAAACTGAGATTTGCCCTCCAGCATCAGAGAACCCAACCCAAACTCCTTGGGAGAGACCAATATTCTTCAAAAAGTGTAAAAAATCACATTTTCCATTGTATTTTTTTTAAGGAAGTAATAGAGGAATTTCTGGAAATTCCATCATCTGACACTGAGGATGTAAATGTTCACAGACTGTGAAGCAATGCTTTCAAAAAGTTACTTTTGAACAAAAGAGGAAAAGGATGCTGAAGCAATTTACCCTCTAGACAGATGACTGACAGATTTGTCAGAAGCCAAAAGGTCACAGCAAACACTTGGGGCAGTTCTACTATTTCCCCTGGAAAATAGATGTCCTTGCAATTGTTAAGCAATGCCCCTTGAAACACATAATTCAAAGTGTCAATGCACACAGCCATGAAAGCAAGGGAGAAAAGCAAGTGTCACATGGACACAAGTGTGGAGAAACTCCATGGATTGGCAGTAGGGTGCTGAGCAAGTGGCAATGACAGTTGAGTGGCAGATCTGTCCCTGGTTCCTGTTCAATGGGAAAAACCCTTTCTGAAAGGCTCTGAGAACAGCTTTGTGTAAGGTAAGACTTCCTCCTTTGGAAGACAAGTTCATCTTCCAGGACTTCCACAAGTGTCCAGTGGTACAGGTCAGCAGGCCTTTTTTCTCAACCACTGTCTCCCAGAATGTCCATGAAGAAACTGATCCCACTGGCAAACAGCTGCTGACCTCAGCAAAGAGTCTGGGACAGCAAGATGAACTTGCATTAGACAGGGAGACAGTCCATCCCTAAAATGATTCCCCAACAGAGAGGGACACAAATTGCCCCTCACAGACAATCTAACTCAAATATAATGCTGCAGAACAGGGTTTCCTAAAACAGCAAGGTACTTCTTACAGAGGGAAAGCTCAATGACACACTGTCCTCAAGGTGGCCTTGCAACACATCCCTGGCTCTCGAGTGCCAAAGCTGTTCTGGATGGGGTTATCTGGCAGAAATCAGACGTGCTGCCTGGTTTCCAGCACAGGAAAGAAAGAGACAGCAGGCAGAAGTGGTTTAAGAAGGGAGAAGCAAAGGCACACATGACGGGACAGTAAGATGGGAGGAACAAGAAATCTGGGAGAAGAGGATGGGATAGGCAAGCAATCACAGGAGTAGGAGATAATGACAGAGATGCAATACTGGAGGTCTCAGAGGAGAATTTAACAAAAGGAAATCCATTGGTTTGTTGGACCATAGTTCATCAGCTTCAGCCCTCCTGCACTCTTGTGTCTCTGCACTGCTCCTTGTGTTCCATCCCTGTTTGTGTTTCCTTCACCTTGGCTGGTGGAAGTCACCCATCAGCCCAGCTGACAAGGAGCTAACTGAGGGACATCTGCAAGGCTCTGTATCTGGTCACTCTATCAGGAAAGGTGCTGCTGTCTGGGTAGACACAGAGCAGAGTGAGTATAAACTCAGGGTATGTGCTGAACATCCCTACAGAATGTGCCTAATGTGACAAATGCTTCCTAGAGGGGCCAGCTTTCACTCCATATGTGTTTGCAGGGCACCCAAACTACATGTGCACAGATTTCCATCCAGGAAAACCCAAGAATAAGTATGGAAGTCTTGGGCATTTGCACTACAGGCTGACACTTCCAGGATGCAGCAGATGGGTTGGCTGCCCATGTACTCCACAGCCTGTGTGCGCTCACTTCTGACAAACCCTGGTGGAAACAGGGCACTCCTGTGTCAGGACCAAGCACACAGAGAGCTGTTGCCCTATTTGATAATGCTTTTCATTATAAGGTGTTTGTGGACATATAAAGTAATAGAAAATACAGGCTTTGAGTCTTCAGATATTCAAACTCGGACGTCTGCAGTGCAGAACTGTGGCAGTTTTTCCAACTGACACTTGGCGGTGGAACAGCAACTCATTCCATCAGCACAATTGCTACTCTGGACGTTCTGCCCATGCACTTTCTAAAGCATCAAACTCCAGCACAGACACACCCTGACACTGTCCCTGTGAAGCAAAGCAGCAATGATACGAAGATTTAGTTGATAACAGGCTGTCAGGTCTAAGTAGAACTTTAGGACTTGCTGACACACTGCTTTAAGTCTACCAGTACATTTTCTGGTTGGTAGCCAGATCTCACAACTTTGCAGTTGTCACTGTAAGATAGACCCTACAGATCAATCACCTTGCTTGGCAATGTCATGTCAGATTGGGATGACAGTGGATTTCATCAGAACCTGGCGTGGGTGCTTTTGTCACCTACTTCACATATGGAAAAATCTCATCTATTTTTGCCAGTTTTCATGTGGATGATCTGAGAAGGGGTGAGGAGGTGTAGAAGGGGAGAGGTGTGACAGCAGTGTCAGTCTGTCCCATTTCTGACATTTGAAAACAAGGGATTTTCATTTCCTATTCTATGCTTAGTCCTGACCAAAAGAAAAAAAAATGCAGTATATTAAAAACAGAAGGTCTGAACTAAGATGTGTTCTGAAAAAAAAAAAAATTCATTTCTCTCTGAACTTTTCATTCATGGAACTTATCAATATTTTTGTTGGGTTTCATTCTGACTTGGCACAAACCTGGACTTCAAAACCATGTTCTTTCCTGAAACAAAGTTCTCATGGTGCCCTCCTGCAGTGCCAAACCAGCATGGGCTCAGGAGAGTGGCATTGCCAAGAGCACAGTTACTGACTCCACTTTTATGTCTTGGTCTCACCTTCTGTGTCAGAAAGTAAATTTTAATACTTGTATAATCCCTTAATATTTCATGGACTAAACTAAGGGTATGTGTGTACAGATGTGACATTTCTGTTATGCCAAAACCAGGTAGGACACAGGGTGTCAGAAGTCAGGGTCACTGGAAAGCACCATGCCCACCACTAACTCTCCACATTGCCACCTTGGCAATCCTGCGCTAAGCAGGGAGAGAAACCAGAGGCACATTAAACTCCAGGAAGGTGAATAAGGTAGAGTTTAAGGCACAAGTAATGGGAGAAGCAAGCAGACAGCCAAGAGGAATAACCTTGACTGATGAACAACAGGATGTGTGCTGTTCTTTCATGTGGAACAAAAGGCAAACATGAGACTTTACCCGTGTTCTTTCTGCCTGAAAAACACTTCTGATTGCACACTGCAGAGGTGAAGTTAGAAGTCAAACACAAACCCTCAGTCTTCTCTTTTACAACCACAATCAGACAACAGACAGAAGGGGATAAAAAATGCAAATGTACAGCCTTGCTAGAGGGATCCTAGATACAAGGAAGGGACTGTAGGCACTTTGTAATTTTCGTGTCCTCTTGGGTGTTTGGAAAGGAATTGCTGGAGGGGGAAACTATAAATCCATGAATTACTGAGTCTGTGTTGACTTAGACTACCCAAGTATCTCCTTCTTTTTTTTTTTTTTTTTAATTTTTTTTATTATTTTTATTTTTGGAAGGATATGTCTCATTGTTTGAAGTCAAACACTGAACAAAACCAGATATAAGCAAAACAAGAGATTCCAGCTGAGAAATGGCTAGGAGAGACTCTCCAGATAAGTGATGGTGTACAACACTGCAAGTCCTTCAAAGCCCTTCATGACCTGATGAGAATCAGTCAGCTGCACACAGAGACCCTCACAAAAAAATATTGCATTAACCAGAATAACCAACAGGCCAGCCTGGGTGTTGAAGGGATCTCAGTTCAGATTTTCACTTGCGTGCTTACAGTGCTGGACTGAGATCTACCTCTAAACTTAGTTTCCAGTCGGTATCATTACTGTCTCTGTTTTTCTGCACCTTTCTAAGTTTCTCTGGTTTTGCTCAGAAATATAACCTGAGGATCTGCTCCACTCAAGTATCTAAGTTCTAGGGGAGCAGAAAAAAAATATTAAAAAAAACAAAAAACACACCAAAAAAGCATTTTTGATGAATTTTAATTTCTGAATGGGAAGCTCAAAATAATTCCCAACTAGCTGTAATCAAAGCACGAGTATAAATCACACATTATTCACAGTACAGCATCCAGTGGGAGTTTCTTGGGAGGGATTGCTTCCCCAGGGCCCTGGTTTCAATGTGACACTGATGTGTTTGGCTTCTCTCCCACTTCTGTAGAGCACAAGTAAGATTCCAGCCTCAAGACTACAAATTCGCTTGGGATGTTGACATCTGCAATCAAACTGAATGGTTTAAAATGGTTCCCTTTGTCCCCATAGCAGTTCATTTATTCTGATCTGTGGTAGGTGAGATACCTTTCCTTGTTTTGGCTGTTACAAGAAAATAATAACAACACTTTCACTCTTGTTTCTCTTCCTCCTAAAATTTGCTAAGTGTTTTGAGCTCTTAAGGGTTTGAAAATTCTCTGCTCACGCAGGCCCAGATCTTTGTATCTGCACCCAGAGATTTCTTTTCCTTTCCCTCCACATTTCACTATGTGTCTCGGGTATTGTTCTACTTTCTCAGTTGCCAATGACTAATTTAAGTTGTCCCAATTTTCAGCTCTCTCCTGGTAGCCTCCCCCAGTGATCCCAGAGGAATTTCCAGAGACACTTTCCCTCCTTTCCTTCTCAAACTCTGTCTCCCCACTCAATATCTAATAATTTATGTAAATGAATTCATCAGTATGAAAATAATACTGGAGGGAGAGGGAGGCTCTGACTGATTGTGCAAAATACGTGGACAGCTCTGGGAAAACAATTTTTCTTTAAATCTCTATATCCTGCAATGTACCTCCTAAAAACTGCCTTAATCAAGACTGTTCACGTTAGCCAGTGATACTTAAGCAATCCTAAGATAATCATTTTCAGGTGAACTGCATTTTCCAGGCAGTAACCATAAGTCACTTCCTGGAGCTCCAGACTGGCAGACCATTTCTAATCCTTAAACCTAAAATGATCTTCACTTATAAAACTGTTCCTTTTAAAGGACACTATCCTTTAAAATGACATTTTTCACAAGTGTGTTTCCACGTGTTCAATGTAGTAGTATGGAAACAAAGATTGTTTGTTGATGAATCTTTGGTGTTGGCCAGCCCTGAAGATGTTTGAAGCTGTGATTGCCAGAAAAGGGTTTCTCTGAGGCCCCTGGGAGGCCACAATCCCTTTTCCCCACTGGCATCACTGCTATGACTAAGAAGTTGTTCATTCAATTACACAGAGGTTCATCCATTTCGCTGTCTCCTCTGGTAGTTTTAAGTTGTTCTGTATTCAGATTTTATGCTGCAGATATATCGGGCTTGATGAATGCAGACAGGAATTTTATTTCATTATCTTAAAATATTCAAATTACCCATCCACAATAAATATTGACAGGGAGGTGAAAGGAAGACTTTACTGCATCTCACAGTAAAAGTTACAGTGGCAGAAGGGAGTGTGTAGGGTGGATGTGAAAAGCACAGCAGAAAGCCTTGGGTCTTTGGTGCACTGAGTGGGGACTGATGCTGCTAAACCTCTGAAGAATCATGCCCTGCATATGAGCCATCCTCTCCTTAGATCCATCTCCAAGATCCTCTGGGGAGTGGGGGATCTTTTATGTTTCTGCACTCATTAGCAATACCAAGGGACCAGTAAGTAATTGCATAAATTCTCTTGCTCATAATTTGGTACTGTTTCGCTTTAATTGGTACTAGAAAATAAAAAGAGGATCATAAGATAATTCAGCCTAGAAAATACCTCAGGAGCTCTGTAACCCGGCTTCCTACTCCAAGCAGGGTCAGCTCTGGAATCAGGGGAGGTTGTTTGTGGCTTTATTGAGTCAAGCCTTAAAAACCTCCAGGAATGCAGAAAGCCTTAAAAACCTCCAGGAATGCAAAATGCACAACCTCTCTGGACAACTTCTGCTTCCGAAAGCTCACCTAGTCTTGCATCTCGTATAGCTGCAGAAATCTTTTTTTTTTTTTTCAGCTCCTGGAAGCTACAAGAATAGTCAAGTAACATTTTCTGGTTGATGACCTTAAGCAAGTTGCAGTCTACAAGCTGACCTTGCCTCCCAACGCTGGGTTTCCAAAAGCTGTGCTACTCCAAACCCTGGGCAGCTCCCACTCCCTGATGTGTGCAAGGTCCTGCCTCAGGTCCTGCTGTAAGGCTGCAGCCACACTTGGCTCAGCTTTGCTGTCTATTTCATAGTCAGGAAAACCCGTGTGTGGAGAAGTTTGTGATGTACATGTCAGCGATGTAAAGTCACAAAAAAGATGGGAATTTCCACTCACTGCCCTCAGTGCCATGCTCTACCTTGCCTCTCTTGCTGTCTAAGCAAACTTCAGCCCTAGTCTGCTCTTAATGGAGTGGACTTCACGTCGTATGGGATCCACAGTCAACTGCTTAGCTGCCACTTGCTTTTATTGCCTCATCTTTTTTACTGTAGCTGTTGAAACTTACAGTTAATTCATAGATCTTGTTCCTAATTTTGATCCTGTTCCCTACAAGACCATCATTCCCTGCTTTTCAAAGCTTTTCTTCACTGTGTTCTGGGCTGGTGTTAATCAGACCAACACCAAGACACTGCCAGGGGCAGCATCAGGGTTTGCATTTTTATGTGCAGTTCTGAAATCTGGCAGTTAAGATGCCAACAGACAAAGTCCTGCCTCTGGCAGCCCCTTTGCCCTTCACAGCAAGACATCTGAGCTGCTCATCCATTAGGCTCCTCATCAGTGCAGCCATCAGCATTACATTTTATGGAAACTCACCGCCAACTCTGCTTTCCTTAAAATTCCGCCCTGTGGTCCTGCTGCTGTTTGAAAAGTAGTTTAGGTATTGGTGAGTGGGATGAGGGTAAAGTAGGGCAGACTGGGAAGGGAGGAAGGGGGAAGTGAACTGGCAGTGATAACCTCATCAACTTCCCAAGATAAGTCACCTCCTCTCATCACTCAGGGTCCCTAATCACAGAGGAGCACCAAAGGAAATGCAGAACTTCTTCAGCAGAAATAACCCTTCCTTTGCAGCTGGCACAGCACTGCTGCCCATGTCCAGGTAACAGAGGTCTGTGTTATGGGAATATTTCTCCTCTGTGAGGAAATTCAATAATAAAATGTATTTCAGACTGATACAAGGTAGATATTCTCACTGAAAGTAAATTTTTCTCCCCCCCCCCCACCAAAATACCTTCATTTAGGGTGGCCCAAAAACCCCATTTGAGACAGAAAAATCAACATTTTGTGTTCAACATCGTTATTACATGCCATGAATGATTTTAATTCACTGTTCTTTGCTTCATAAACTTTCCCTTTCAGAAATTTTTGTTCCAAAAAGAGAGAAAAATGTGCCCTGACATGACCAGCATTTTATGAGTTTTCTCCAAAATTAAATCTTCATTAGCTGATCTAATTTCTATAAATATTTTATCTTAATGGAATCATATATTTCAAAAGGAACATGGTTCTACCCCATGTCTTCTGATTTTCACTGTACTAGTCTGAAGATGTTTGTTCCAGGCTATTATAAGAACTTTATGGGGTTTTGCCATAACATTTTCATGGACCACTTAATGCCAGCAGCAGGTAAATAGGATGGGGAACGCGTTACTGACCACATTTGCCACTCCAGCCTCTTCATTGTGTTATTTGCATAATAGCGGGGGGGTTACGAGCCGCTTTGATCTCAGACAGGTATCCAAATTTTGCTAGAAGTGCCAAGGTTTAATTTGTGTGAGATCCTAGAGCCTCATTCCCCACGCAGGGCCGCGCACAGCTCCGGCCCCGCCGCTGTGGCCGGCGCCAGCGGGGGCTCAGTGAACGCCCCGGGCCCCGCCGTGAGCTGGGCACCGCTGTCCCCCCGAGCCGCCTTGAAGCGCTGCCCCAGCACAGCCCCCGCAGGCCACCGGCGGGCTGGCATTTCGTGCCGCCCCTGCTCGGCAGCCGGGCTCGAAATAACAGCGAGGGAAGATCTTTGACCCCGGCTGATATTGCATATAACGTAGATACACTGCTGAAAATGCAGGGTTCTTACTGGCACAATTTGGGAGAAGAAGAGGCAAGACAGAAAGAAACTTTTAATAAAGAAAAGCACAGGTATTTGTTTAAAAACACTGCATGGAAAAGAACATTACTTCTTTGGCTGAGCTCTAGTCCTGAATCTGTTTGCTTTGACATTTACTGTTAAATCACTACCAGATTATCTTCACTATTTAAAGAAAAGCTAAAATCCACTTGTTTTATCTCAGGGTAATTAGTTTGAGGGCTGTGAGGTTGAACTCGGTATGTTCAGCTTGTAAAACTAGTGTCCTTTTCCAAATTTTCTCTTCTTTATGTTGAAGCTGTTACTGTTTGTAGCCAAAAATTACTTGTTCTCCACCCCCATTACAGCACTGTTACATCTATCCTCTTCAACCACAACCAGCTGAAATAACTCTAATCACCTATTTTTACTGTTTGAGCTAGGGAATGTTCACAGGACTCATTTTGCCAGAAGAACTGAAATGCTTGCAGAAAGGGAAAAGGGAAAGAGATGCAAATTCAGAGCTGCAAAATAGCAGCTGAACATGATAATATCATCAGCTGGCAGAGGTGGCTGCACACTGAGCATCTGTCTATGGCCTAAAATGACTGTTTTGTTTGAGGATTTGTTTGTTGGTTGGTTGGAGTTTTGGTTTGTTTTGTTATAATGCAGGATCACTCCTAACTGCTAATACAATTAAGAAAGAAACTTCAGAAGAAGAACCCCAAGTCCTATGGGTTTTAATTCCCTATTGGGTTTTGGGAAGAAGCAGTTTGTGGCAAACAAGGAAGACAAACCTGGATCCTTTGCTGCAACCTTCCTCCTGTTTCAGAAGATTTGTGATTCTACATCTAAATCCAACAACTTTCCATGTGGCCCTGGTAAGTTACATAAGCTAAACTTTTCACAATTTGATGTCTAAAACTAATCCTTTAATCCATATTTAAGATCCTGTAATTAACTCGTCTTAAATGTTATCTGCAGGTGCTCAGACATACTGAAAAATTGATAAAGTATATACTTATTCTTACTTAAGGCACCCGAATTTGAATTTTTTGACCATAATGACTGCTCCTAGGTGTTAATGAAGACTTTCATACATTGAAGGGTTCTTCTGATGAAGAAATTTTAAATCACACTTCTCTGTAACTGCTTAAAATTATGCTTCAAGCACCAAAAGAAGTCCAAAGAGGAAAGCAGCAAATTCTAGCAATCTTCTACCTATTCCATGACAGGTATTTTTAGTCAATCTTTTTTTGTACTGTTTGGGGGAACCTCTCTCCTCCCATGAACTCTGTATAGGGCTGGGTGACTCGTGTTTCACAGAGAGAGACTTGCTGAAGGTCATGGTACTGGAGGTGGGGGACACAAAAATTGTCTATACAGAGATTCTGGCTGAACTGCTGGGAAAACAAGCTTGTCCTAATAGTTAAGGTGAATGAATTTAACTCTTTGTTCTCTGCCTCATGGATTACAGCTACAGAGAAAACTTTTTCTGAGAAACTTAAGCTTTTCAACAACTCCCATTAGTTTGGAAGTAGCAATATATTTCCTCCTGTCCAAATGGTCCAAATGCTCTCACCTCCTTTCCCAGCTGCCTTCATCTCCCTCTTCCCAAGGTTACTGGAATGTCCTCCTTAAATAGAGGAGTAACTGTGGGAGACAAAGGGGCAAACAGGCCTCTAAAGCAGGAAAAAATAAGTAAAGGTGTGTTGATTTCTTTTATCAGACTTTTGCTTAAGGTTTCTTCCCTCCATTTCTATTACAGAGGCACCATCCTGACAATCCCTGTCGGATAATTTAGGATGAGTAATAAGGGTCTTGGTTACTACTTTTCTATGGACTGATGCACAGGATTTGTCAGGGGGGTGGATTTTGGGATAGGAAGAGCCAGGTAAAATCTCAGAGGCTGCACTCCTGAGCACTGCCCGTTATCTCTTTCCCCAGGGCTGAGCCATAGGACTAGGAGCTGAAGGACTGGCATGCATCAGGCTTTTGTTTCTGGAACAGAATTTCCCCAAGTGGCTGATAACAGGCTCAGTCTATTCTGTGAAGGATGTCTTTAGAGCCTGCCTTGATACATTTATTATAAACAAAAGCTACAGAATGTTAAATTTTGTCTCTAACAAAATGCTGTTCTGGCTATTCAGATAAAAACAAGTTTGGCTTGGGGTTTTTTAGATGCAGAGCTGCCTTTGCTGTAAGAATTCTCACGTATTAAGGAAAGATCAATACCACAGCTAATGGCCTAAGGTATAAGAAAACCTCACTGGAGGAAATGAGAATGTTGTCTGGAAACCAGATGATGATAATCCTCAGGATAAATGGATTTAGAGATTTCCGAAGCCATTTTAGTAAACAGAGGGCAGACTTAGGCAGTTATTTCAACAAGTTCCTTTACAAAAGAGAAAGTGATTGCCATTTTCCTGTTTGGTTTTAGTCTTGACATTGATGAGTCTCAGCGAACACTTATTAACCTCTTAGATGCAGAACTGACCTTTTAATAAAGCAACCTCTTCTTCTTTACAGAGAAATCTTAACACCAGTTATTTTGTCTTGCAAACATTGTCCTTGCACAAGCTGTTGACAAAAGCTGGCAGAGAGCAATTGGCTTCCCTGGAGTCGAGCAAAAGCAGGTGGAAAACTCATAAAGGACTCAAGGCAGAGCTCGGACAAGTACCAGGGAGCAGAGATGCCCTGATTCTGCTCTGGGGTTCATGGCTGTGAACCAGAAAGGACCAGAGTAGAGCAGTGTTCCGTGTGGCCAGGAAGACCATCCAAACAGCCCTGGCGCCCAAGGTCAGAGGTCCACCCAACTGCATTCATCTTCTCTCTCACCATCCCTGCAAACACCTCTTTCCCACGACGGTGGTTGATAGCCTGGGTCATCTCTTCCCCTGTGAAATCTGTTTCATGATTTAGTTCACATGTGTTATATTTTTTAGGTTTACTACTTCCTCTGTGAGAATAAAAAAAAAAAAAATACAGCATCTGAGATCCATGAGTTTGTGTTACTTCTGCAGCTGCTTGAAAACGTGCTTTGCATTGTTCCCTGTTCTTTCCCACATCTTCATGACTCTTGCAGGGGGCTGAGCTTAAGTGTTTCATTTTCTCCCTCTTTGAATAGAAGCATTTAATCTGCCTGCAGGTTTTCAGTGGATTTTGGTGCATCGGCTAAACTCCCCAAGCTGTGTGCAGAACCAGACCAACAAAAAGGTGAAACACAGAAGTTTAAACCAACCACTCTGAGTGCCAAAGCAGTTTACCTTGCAGTCAGAGCAGGGTCATCTATGCCCACTGACTCTGCCCAGAGAAGCTGTGGCTGCCCCATCCCTTGAAGTGCTCAAAGCCAGGTTGGATGGGATCGAAACAGCCTGGTCTAGTGGAAGGTGTCCTGCCCATGTCAGAGGGATTGGAACAATCTTTAAGGTCCCTTCCAACTCAAACCATTCCATGATGCTGTGACATGCTAGACTTGGTCCAGCACTGCCGTATTCCACGTGTACCTCATCCTGCTTCCCACATGGATACTGGGGCAGTAATAATCCATCTCTCTCTGTCCCATGGGGCCTCATTTTCATTAGCCACTTTGTCCGAAACAATGAATGTGATACTGCTAAACTGAGAGCAGTTACACCTTGCCTTACCTAATTTCTGATCTATTTTCTCTGCTCGAGAAATGTGGAAAGGACTATGTGCATGGCAACTCACTCTCTGTTGGTCTAATAAATGATATTACTTCTCTACAGTAATTTTTCTTTTCATGCGTCCTTAAAACTATGTAGTTGTACCAATGCTATCACTACAATATGTTATTAGGCCTATTGTATTTCTGATTGAGCCATAAAATCAGGGATTTTACAGTCATTAAAAATTCCCCAACACTCCTCACAAAAATAGACATGCTAGTTCAGGTTCCCTGGCCCAGTGAGCACAATCTTTACATAATGTTTCGGCTGAATTGTGGCTCCCTTTACTTTCAGTTGTAGCTGTGGGTTGTTAAACAGCTGCCATGATTTCACCGCTCCCCCAAGAGACCAAGCTGCAAATGAATTATAGATATAATACAAGCAGTCTTACACGTGCGTCACCCAAAGCCTCTTACATGGGTCACGATCATATGGTTATTGTCCTGTCAGATCTTTGAAACAAAAATCCATGGACTTTGTGAGATGACCCCAGTGTATTGATTGCTATAAAGGAGACAGAGAATCTTTGACTTGAGATAAAAAGATATCAGACATCTGTGATTAACGATCAGCAAAACTTGAGTGCTGCAGAGAGAGCTTTTAATTGATTCTATCAGTGTGCCTCTGTCTGCATATTTATGCACCAGATGCACATATGCAAAGTGTTTTGATGTACAGATCTTACCTGTGTGTGTCCACAGATAAAATCTGCGTGAGGAATATGTGGCAGGGCTACAAGAGCCCCAACACACCGAGGGTCTGGCTGCTGGGTCCAGCTCGGTGCCAGCCCGTGGGTATCTCAGGCTGTGGCTGGGTGTCATCCTGGATCCCCTCACTGGGCCTGATCCTTATCCCCCACCCACATGTAAGAAAGAAGACAGCAAGAGAGGGGAGGAAGGAGAAGAGGGAAAAGGCAGAATAAAGCAGGAAGAGGGGGAGAAGGAAAGGAGAGGGGGAAAAGGAGAAAAAGATAGAAAGAAATACAGTAAATATCTTTTTACAACTTCACTTAAATGTAGACTCCTCCAAAAGAAGAAACAAGGAGATGACAGTGAGGACTGAAGCTTGGACTCTGTCCAGATGCTCAACTGACTTTGTCGTTCCCATCCTATTTTGACCTTTCCATTTTTCAAGGGTAATTAAACACTCCAGCTTCAGATTGGATCTTGCTTCAACTAGTGATTCACCTCCACTGACAAGGTAAAGAGCTACACAGGAAAGGTCCAACCTGGCTGCCCAAACAGCCATGTCCATATTGGTCTTATTTTATGTGAATATAATGCCACCAAGTAATTAGCAATAAAAATACTGTGCAAGAGCTGTGTATGACATTAGGATTGAGTAATTTGGTCTTTAACCCATCTAGCAGCTACTGCAGGATGCACTAAGTGACTGAAACCCATCTATCTCATTATAATAAATATTTTATAGATGACATCTCAGCCCAAATCACCTTCCATGACATTGTTTTTAAATCCACTGGCAGGTGAGAGGGTGATTTCAGTGGCTGGTCGCTGGAAAAGAAATCTTCCATTGCCATGTTAAAATGAACCCACATTCATAACAACCAAGTGTTTTCATTTGATCCGTGTCAAACATTAACAGTGCAATAAACTGGCGACCTTGCTTCAATTTTTGTCACTCAGAGGACGAAAGACCACTTCTTCCCCACTCTGGGTGCCTATTTACCATTTCTCACCCTTGGGCTGATGCCTACTTGTGAGAAAACTCTCACAGTGGACATCCTGCTATATTTGTTTTGTGGAGAGGGAGAAGACTTTGCTATTTAAGGCTGTAAATCTGGCATTTTCACAAGTGCTGAAATTCACACCTTTGCATTTCCTGCTAGATCCCTGCTATATAAGGTGAGCAAAGGTAACCACACTGCTGATATTTGCAGTCCTTCATCTCACTCCTTTTGGGACTGTTCTCATGCACATAAGTACTCTTCATCTCTGACGTCTACAGGCAGCTCTTTATCCATTCTTAAATGGCTGTGAGTGACAAAGCATCAAAGAAAGCTTTCTAACTGTGAAATTTATTAGACAGGAGAGCAAAGTCTTCTGGGGGAAGTGTTGGAAAAAACTCCATCAGAGGAGGTTTTAGAGGAGATAAAACATTAGGGAGGGAGGTGTAGTGTTATGGTCCTGCAGTGACAAGAGTTGAGCAGGTTCTTAAAACTACTTTTCATTCCCAAAAATAGGGCAGAAAATGGGAAAAGCCTTCCCAGCTCATCAGGTGGGCCCTATGCTATATGACATTTTTCATTAATTAAGTGTATGCTCTACCTTTAAATCACTCAGGATTCTCTCCATCCCCTCCAAGAAGGGTTGATGTCTGAGTGGTTAAAGCATCTGGGTCATTCATTCAAGTACTTCTGCAGACATGAGTAGAAGGCTGTGCTTCATCCTCCCACAAATGGGTCATGATTCTTCAGACAAGAGACTCAAAGGCAACCTGAAGTGATGCTAACCAAACCATTTCCATTTGTGAAAATTTAACACACTTGATGCAACTGATCTTCTGGGCTCCTAGGAAAAAATGAGGATGTTTCCTTCTAAATGAATAGGTCTATTTGTACAAATATAGCTCAGTCAAAGCCAACCCATGACCACTAGACTATCCCAGAGTCTCATTCTCTTCATGGCTAAAACTTTTCTTCTACTTTTCAGCTTGAATTTATTAATTCTCAATATTCTTTTGTTCTTTGGACAAAATTTTTCTTCAGCTGAAACTGCTCTTGCTCTTTACTGCTGTGTAGCCCAGTGCTCATTTATAGATCGCAGTCATGTTCCCTCATCCTTAATTGTGTTAAAATTAACAAGCCAAGCTGTCTTGGTGAAAGACAAGCACTTCCATTTCCCAGATCACTGTTAGGGAGAAAGCAGTGAACAATCAATGATTTCTCATTGTCTTCTTAAAAATAAGAATTAGTGACATCAGAGGAATTAAAAAGGATCGGTTTCCAAAGAATCAAAAGCTGATGTTTCTCCCACATCTTGTGTCTGCAGAAATGCCTGCTGCTGCAGACATGCTGAAAGCAAGCTGAAAGCAGAGTGAGTAGAAGAAGTCTGGGAGGAAATGCAGCAGAGGAAACAGTTGTTGGAAGAAAGCAAAAGCAAAGATAATGCCTCTTGCTCAGGAAGCTTTTAAATTGAAATTTGCTGAAGACCAACAATGTTTTGGGGAACTATTACTCATGCTTATACTATCTTACACTTTTTGTTAACTTTTACTCTTGGTCACCATCAGAAACGCTCTATTGCACTGCAAATGCCTTTAGTCTGATTCTTTATGGCTTTTCTTATCATAACTAATAGTTTTTTACTGAATCTCCCCCAGTCTGAGTGCATTACTCTTGCAGAAGTTTAACTAGCATGGCAGTCAGTATTCTAGGTGAGTTTTCAAAGAGTCTAGTATTGAGCTATAAATTCTTCACTCTTCCCCAGAGAAAATATCTTCCCTGACACAACACAGGCTTATGTTTTACCCATGATGTCCCTGCAATCAGCTGCCATGCCTATGTCCTCTTTCTCCCATCAAGTCATGTCCCCAGCCATTGCAGAATTCCTTACTGGCCAAAACCCATTGAGTTTGCATTTTGAACAGTTGAACTTTATCCCACTGCTGCTTCTCCAACACTTGTGATCATGTAGATTTCCCTGTGTGATATTTCCACCCGCTTTGAACTGCTCACACCTGCCATCCTGTGTGATCAGATGTTAGTTTATTTGTACAACCCTCTGGCAGCATCCTCACAGGGGTTACTGTGGGCATGGAGGGTCACCATCACTCACACCCCCTGCCACCCTCAGACTCAACATAGGCAACAGCCAAAACTGTATTTCATTGGAAAATGACAATTAGTCAAAAGCAAAAGCCTGTGATGGCAACATTCGGGTTTCCTTGAAGAAAACAGTAGAAGTAATTGCTCTGATCTGGGGAGTCCCAGTCCTTCTCCTACAAATAAAGCTGGTATTTGTAACCTAGACTTCCTAAGTCAGATGGAAATTCTATTTTCGTCTGGTTTTTTCCCCCGTATTTTTTGTTTGAAATTTTATGCTTTGCTAATTTTGTCTTAGCAAAGGTCAGTTGTTGGAACCTCAGATTTTCATAGACTACAAAACTCATTTCACACCTGATTTTACTACTTCCTAAACAAGCTGAAGCAGGATTTTTCATAATGTTACATATAAAGATGCCTTATAAAAAGCAAAGCAACTGTGGCAGTTTTTTTAAAGCACCCTCTACGTACCCTTGCAGCTGATTCCTAATCTCCTATTTTTTTTTAATCTATAACCCTAATAAACCTCTAACTTTACCCATATTTTCTCTTTGTCCTTCAAAATTATCATTAACCACATCCCTGAGTTACTTTTTGTTCAAAAGAATTCATCAGAAAATGACAAGTTAAGTCTAATCAGTCAGTCTTTGCTTCCTCAAAGGCCTCCAACTGCTGTTAAGTAATATCCCTTGTCACATTAAGGTCCCTTCCAACTCATCACCCCTCTTGATTGCATGTAACCAAAAAAACCCCAAAAAATACTTGTTATAACTACAATGATAAACAAAATCTGCTCTGAAGCTACTCTAATTGCCTTCAGAGTCTAACACAACCCTTGGACTGACCTCTTTGTGGGGAAACATAACAGCCAGAGTAATTATTAAAGTATCGGCCCAGACTTAAATCCACATACAGATTTCCAGCTGAACATTAAATAACACTTGGTCTTTGAAAAATTGGGCGCTACAGTCTTCAATCAGCTTCTGTCCCTCATCAGCTTTACAGCACCAGGGAAATAAAGGACAAGAATTGGCTGGACACACCATGTCAGACAGCTGGAACACTGACCTGTGCTTTCAAAGGCTGCTGCCCTACTAGGCAGGGTATTGGCATTTAGATTTTAAACCTGTTATCACTCACAGGAGTTCAAAGACTTTTCTTTTATTCCCATAGAGGTTTTTTTTTACAGTAGGCTTTGCCTGCCATTTAAATGTTTTCACTCTGGATTTACGGCTTATTTTATCCAGTCTGCAGACAAGGTTTGTTTTGGGGTTTTTTTTTGCAATATGAGTTTCTAAGCTTGTTAAAGCAGCCACAAAATGTTGTGCTGTATGTTATGCCAGAAAATATAAAATGTGTGATTTTTCAGCTATGTTAGACTTGGTAGTAATGAGACCATACATTTAAAAAGATGAGTATTAATTTTAGACTTCATGAAACCCTTTGAGGAAGCTCTGCTAAAGTGAAAACTCCATCTCCTGCTTCAATTAGACATATTAAATATTCCTTCTCTTTTGAAATCAATTTAATGATTATATATGCTAAAGGATCAAACTGCAAGATCCAGTTTCCCATAGCCCTTTGCCACTACCAGCTGTTCCTTGCAGATACTGGCCCTGAGATGGGCATTCAGGAGGGGTTTGAGATTAGAGGAACATGCATGATGGTTTCTTCTTTGCTTGCTACCACAGCTCATTCATTCTGTGGCCTTGGAAGAGGCTCTGAGAGGCTCCTCACTTTCTGTCTCAGACCAGCTCAATCCGCTCAACCAAGTACGAGAAGCTCTCCTAACGAGAGCCTTATTCAAGGTAAAGATTACAAGTTCCCCAAGTTAGTTCCCTTTTACATTGATCTGTGAGACTTTTGGACCCAGGGCAGCATTGCCTCCATTTCCTAAGCTTTTGACTGACATCTCCATCCTGAAAATGACCGCATTCATCCAGGTGAAATTTGCTGCAAACACAGATGTGTGGGCATGTGGACGTGTCTGCCCAGCAGCCAGGGATGGTATGAAGCCTCAGCTTCTCTGTGGGATACTTGTCTCTGCACAGACCTTGTCAAAGACACAATCACCCCTCTTGATTGCATGACATGGTGTAACCAAGACCTGAGGAAAATCTCGGAGAGAGAGAATTCCTCTCTGCTCGAGCCCATTCTTCTGCAGAGGACCTGCCTTCAAATAAACAAATTGCTGCTTCTGAGCTCTATTCTATAGACAGTTTTGGGCTGAAAAGGGCTCAATCTGTTGATAGTTTCCCACACTGTTTCTGGGTGTCATCTAGATGGAGTGGAGACTTGAGACAGGAATCCCATATTACACACAGAAGGACAGTGTTGGCCTCTCTGATACAACTGCTTGAGATTTTTAAAACAGTTGATACTTTTGAGCTTTCTAATAGATGAGAAAGAAAAAAAAAGAGCTCCTTAGAAATGCTACACTATGTTCAATCACATTTAAGAACAGGAATCAGCCGGTGGCCTCCTCACTTACACACAAACGTGTCCACAGCTCCTGTTGAACAGGCTTTTTAAACCTAGACAAAGTAACAACATTGAATTCAGAACAACTATTTCTTTAACCACGATAATAAAAAGCCTGCAAACTTGGCAACAGTTTCACTCAAATGCCTCCTCAATACATGCTGGCAACACCACCCCCAGTATTACTCAGACATTATTATTTTTATCATTGCAGTGCCTCTTACACAGGCATCTTCTTATTGCCTCATGCAGGAAAATAATGAATCAAAATATGAATGTTCTTGGAACAGATCTTTTAAAAGAAACGTTAGCTCAGAAGGTACTAGAAGTTAACCTCCTGTTTGGAAAAATATAAAAAACTGAATATCCTAAATAAGCCTTTAATTTGGGTTTAATGGAGGCCATCATTTTGGGCTGCTGCATTCATCTATTTAAGAGAAATTTACGGAGATTTTTAAACGTGATCAATTCTGCTGTTATACAGTTAATAGAAGTGAATAATTATTTACATATCAATTAAATTTTGTGGCACACAATAAGGTGACCAGAAATTGTACTCAAAGATGAATTGGGATTTTAATAAATACTTTAGCTGATGAACCTCCAGTGGTGGATGGCTATCCAAAAATGCAGTCTTGGTCACAGCATAGGAAGTACATAAATTCACATTTGAAAGTAAATTCTGAAACCTGCGTCCTGACCACTTCCCTTGTAAATCCCATTGCCTAACACATAAAATTAAAATGAAATGCATGAAGTGCAACTCTTTGAAGGACTAGCCACATTCAAACCCTTCTAACTTAAGCTACCATTTGCAGTAATCAGTCTCCTGGAAGGAGACTCACTAGCTTTGGAGTCACCTTCCTCATCCTTGCTGTTCCTTAAAGGATTCTTTTAATTCAAGGGAAATTTCATGGATTTCAATAGTAATGCCACTAGAGCTGCTATTATCTCTCTGAGCAGTAATACAAGCAAATACAGCCACTGCAAAAATAGAAAAATAATTCCTACATGCATCTCATGCTTATTAAATCTCATCATGGCATGCTGTGATTAATCTTTTGCAGAAAGTTTCCTTAATTCTCATTTAAGGATAAATATCTGTATTTCTTCATAGTAAATAAATAAGCTTTTGCACCACCTCACTTGTGACACAAATTAGAAATAAGCCATGAATCAATAACAGTTAGTTTTGTTCTACAGATCAGACATTTCAGAAATCCCATGCCAGATGAGCTGACCATACTTCTCACTCTGTATTTTTGTTTTGTGGTTAAATTTATGTACAGATTAGTTTTCAATGGCTTTGGATCACATTTTAAAGACTAGATCTAAAGCTGTTTCTGGACATACAGGTCTTGATGTCTAGGATGTGTTTTTTAATAAATATCTTTCTGCAAGTAGCCTGTCATCCTCACCTATTACTGCTTTTGAGTAGAAAGCATGAAGTTTGCTCAAGTCCTACATGCAACCCCCTCAAATGCGCATTTCAAGCAAAAAGGAGGAGGAGAGGAGTGCAGCTAGAGAGAGGAACTCATTTCTGCTGGTTTTGGTATTCAGAAAAGTGCACTGGGCTAGTATAGGGGCAATGGTCACTGTTGTTGTCCGTGTCTTATTACTAACTATGCACTCTTTCTTCAAGAAAAGGAAATTAAAATTTTCTTTCATCTTCTGCTCCTTCTGACTTATCTCTTACCTGTCACTAATAAAGCATAATATTGCACAGTATCACTCCAGGGGTGAAACTCCTGTTTTCCTTCTCCTAAGCCCGTGCTTTGTTGCAGCCATGCTGCCTTTCCGAGTGAACATGCCAGATCTCTGGGATTATTCTCTCTGCTGTCTCTAACTCCTGATTGCTTGACCTCAGAGAGGAGGGATGAATGTTGTGTCCTGACACCCACTTACAGCAGGCTCTTCCAAGGGAGCCGCTTAAGCCCCTGACAATGTGGGCCATCAGCAGATGGCTGTGGGCAGTGAATGCAGCGAAGTGCTTGCACTGGTTCCCATTCCAGCTCAGGGCAGGACCACGGGGGAAGCCTGGGATGAAAGGATGAAGAGGAGCAGCGGAGCAGCGTGGGTGACTCTGTAGAGGCGCCCAGGTGACAGAGAGGAGCATCCTCCCTGCAGTCACCTTGAGAAGAGCAGCACAGCCCCATCCGGAGTGCCCTGGAGGGGGGAGGTCTAAGAGGCTCTGCTGCATTTCCTTGTATGGTTCAGCAGTGGCACACAGGAATAAAGTCACTGCATCGGTCCCAACCATACTGGAAGAAATTAGGAGCTGTTCTGATGGCTGCATGGTGGCCCAATACAGGAGGTCACATGACAGCTGGTTTCCTTGCCATCTTCAAATTAGTGGCACTAAATATGGCACTGAGTCTTCTTGGAAAACTCCAAGAGGAAGAAAAATGAAGCTTCTGCCTCCTGTCCTTTTTCCTAACTCCCCCTTCCCTGAGAAAGCCCTTTCTGAGCTGAGGATGAGGCATCCTTGGAGCCACCAAAAAATTTTGCTTAATGAAGGACCTAAAACCAGACTTTGTCAGGTAGCCACACCAGGCATAAGATTTTCTTTAATAATATATACAGACATGGTGGTTGGGAATGCCACAAAAACTGCACGGGAGCTGTGCAGTTTGCCCAGGCAGAGGACCAGCCATGGCCCCTGCTCTGAGCCTTTGCTCTGGCTGCCAGCCCAGGTAAGCATTTGGTCCTGGGTGCTGAATGACTCTGCTGAAGCCACCATAAAACCAGGACAAAATTGCAGTTTTAGTGAGATTGCTGCTGGACGTTTGGTAAGGCACCATTCATAGCATTGCACATCTTATGGAAATTTTTTCTCAGTATCACAAGCTCACTTATCTATTACTAATTTTTTTCCAGATGATAAAACAAGCGTATCATCATTTGCTGTGAAAAAAGTATGGGTAAGAAATGCATCTTGGGGTTTGTTTTTTATTTCATGTTATTTCTCTTTCATTTTAACATCCAGGAGAAACAGTAGCCATGTGAGTTCAGCTCCTCTGCTCTCCTGTAATCTACCCTTTGATGTAACTAACTGGCAAAAACATATTTCTAATCAAATATAGTCTTTCGTCCTTAATCAGCTCAGCTTTAAAATGCAGATCAATGAAATAAGAAAGAGCTGATTTAATTAGCCCAACCTCAGCAATGTTACAGCATATTCTCATTTACAGAAATAATGGGGAGCAAGAGGGAAGAGATTCATCATCGTGAAAAGACTGGGGAAGGCAGAGGAAAGCAGGATATTTCCTATGTTAGCTAAGGGTGATTTTCATTCCAGCTAAAGAGCCAGCACATGTTTTATGAGCCATTTAAATAACACTTAGGCCTTACGCTTTGTCCTTTAGCCTAAGGATGAATTTCTTTCACTAAGTACCAATACCTTTGGAAATCATCACTCTTGGGTTTAATTGATGAGCCAGAGACAGCTCCTACCACTTGGTGAATAAAGAAGAGGAAATATGACAGGCAGGAGCACAGCAATAATGCACATTTATAGAGCTGCTTGGAACACTCACCCACACGAGTGCCGGGTCAGGCACTCTTACTGGAGAGGCTTTAATGGGAACAGCCCTCACCCTGCTGCTGCCTTACTGAGTGGCCACAGGCAGGTCACTTCACCTTTTCATTTTTGGGGGTGTGTTTTGGTTTTCTTTGCCTTCTTCCTCTGTCCCATTAGGTTTGGAATTTCCTGCAGAGTAAATCTCTTCCTTCCTCCACAGCACAGGTCCCCCCACAAATGGGGACTGTGGCACACCTGTGCTGAGCTCTGTGATGTTGCTGTTGCAGCTACTCAAATGCGCTTTTACCTTTGTGGCTTCACAGCAGCAGAACACTACATTACCTCCACCAGCCTGACTGCAAATGCTCCTCCATCCCTCTGGAACATGGGACTCACTGGATCAGATCAGCCCAGGTTTGGTCAATTTAAGCAGAGAAATGCTGCCTCCTCCACACAGAGCACCCAGAACATTTCCGTGGCCACACCAATCCTGTAGAGGCCTCACCAAAAGGAAGACCAGACCTGTAAATGTCCATCGAGGGTTTTTAGATGGGCTTCAGCTGTGGAGTTGGGCTCAGGACCTGAACCTTTGGTGAGGTACATCTTGACATTGATGCTGTTACAAAGTCAGGCCAAATCCACACAGATGAGGCTATGCCAGCTTCTAATTTGAGTTCTGGGAATGAAGTTTGTCTTCATTCGTGCCCATCCATCATTTTGAATGGAGCTATCTTGTGACAGCCACATTTGGTAGTCTCTGCCTGGGAGATAATTGCTCATCACTGAGGGGAACTCACACAACTGAGATAACCCTCAGGCACTTTCTCTGCAGGGATGGGAGCACCAGAGGCAAAGCAATTAACAGAGCAATTAAGCCACTAGCCAATCATATGTCTTTTTTTTCCCCCCTCATCTCAGACTTGTGCCACTCTCCAGAGCCTCTAAAAACAAACAAGGAAAGGCCCTGCTCTCGAGAGGGATAGTTCCCTCAGGTGGGCTGGGGCTGAGATTAGGCTCTAAACCCCATTCCTGACCCTTACTCATCATTAGCCTGGGCTTGTTGGACATGGCTTGGCTACTGTAAACAGAACCAGTGTCCATTTCCTGAGAGCTGACATTAACTTAGACCTCTTCCCTGTATTCTTCTCCTTCCCTCCACCAGGCTTGTTCTCCAGGTAATAAATCAATCTTTTCAAAAGCATTAAATCAGATATCCTGACTCTGTGGTTTCATGAGAAAGCTTTGCAGAAAAGATATTGAGACAATCTCACATGCACAAGGGTTTATGAACTGCATCTGTAGATGATGGCATTCACCAGCACTAAAAGTGAAAGTTACTTTGGGGGGAATATAAAAACACAAGAACAGAGAGGAGAGAGACATGAGAAGGAGAAAATTCTGTCACAGTCGGGCTCTCCCAGGCCCCCCAGACTGTTCCTCTCCCATCTCCCTGTCCCAGCCCTTCCCTGGGCTGCCGCCCTTTGGGGACAGCTGCTCCTGCTGGGGTTCTCCACAGCCACAGCTCCTGCAGGAAACTGTGCTGTGAGCTCCAAGTGATCTGAAGGGCCAAAGCCCCCTGGCTCTCACAGACACTACAGCAGTGCCCCCCTACCTCGTCCAGAAGCGTGGTCCTAAATTATAAGAGCCTGAAGGACATGGGGCTAGGCTGCAAACCCTACCAGGAGACTGCATTTGTTCCTCCAGAGAGGCACCTGCACTGCCAGAACTTAGACTCAAGTCACCAAATTGTGGGCACCCAAAGAAAAGTCATTTTCTCTTTTCAAAGTCTCCAAATGAAGCTCTCAGATGAGTGACTCCTCATCATCAAGAAATCTGCAGAGTAACACTCACCCCATTCTTAGCACCTGAAGCCTGCACATCCCTCCATTTAGAGGATGCACAATGCTTCTGTTAATTAGAGCCTTAGTTTAATATGAGCTGTCAAAGTTCACTTAACTTCAATTAATTGTTTCTCCTGAGCTTAATTTCTTTAGTTAAGTATTGATTAATCATTGCTTAATTATGCTGAAGTCTCACTGGGTGATATTTCAGTTGCATACCGCAGCAATGCACTGCTTTCTAAAAATACTCAGAGAATCATCAGATATTTTATGTATTGCTATTATTGGGATGACTTTTAATATTTATCTTTTCATCCCTTATGTTCTAGAATGTATATTTAACATGTTGTGTTTAATTCCACTGGTTTACAGCTATTTTTCTCTATGTTGGTAGGTCATACACCGGAGTTTTTCTCTGCATGGTGTGAGGAGAAAAGCTTTGTGTCTGGCATCCAGTATCTTATGCCAGGAGGAGTAGGTTAGAGAACACAAGTAAATGATCTATACTGTGGCACAATATTAACACATTTAAACAACCAAAATACTGTTGGCGTGGGTTTTGTTCTTTGAACTTTTACTTTAAGTGACATACAACGACTTTTGCTCAATACTGTCTGTATTTCCTCAAAACTACAATGCTAGAGCTCTTGTGAACATGGCCTTCAGACCAAGGCCCCTCCAATCTGAAATCTCAGTCTGTTCTGAAATATCAAGAAGAGAAAACTACCTCCACCTCTCTGTAGTATCACAACAGCTCTGTAATGTCAGGTTGACATGTAAGTATCTTATTTTTAAGTAATATTTAGGTAAGTACAATACTATTACATTTTTCCAAGGTCTCTCTTGAATTTCAATATTTACCCAAATTAGAAGTTAAGTTTAATCTGTAGTGAGAAATTAACAATTACCTTTTCCCCCACAATAATTTCCCTGGAGTCCATTTAGGCATCTAATTCTACCTACACATGGAAACATTTTTTATTATTTTTCTAGGTGAGAAAGAGTCACTCCCCAGGGAACACTTCTTGGCTTGACAGGGTTTTATCACACTCAAGGTTTAACTTTCTCCCTTTCGTACACATTCACTTTTTCAGAGATGTCTAAACCTACTACTACTAAAATTTAATTTTGAACATGTTCTGTGCTATAGGAGTACTAAGCATTATTTACTACTGTCATCCCAGATTCTCAAATGAGCACTGGTAGGAATATGCTGTAAAGAGAGTCATCAAAATGACATCCTTTTCTACTACATTTCACCTACTCGGTGGTGTAAACATCTGGCACCTTGGGAATGCACATCTTTGCTGTGTGAAAGGCAAGATAAACTGGTGAAAACACTGATTATTACATAGATCATGGAAAACACTTCTGTTCCCTTATGCTGAATGACACAAAACACTGAATTTTCCAGAAAGGGATGGATGAATTAGTTCAGATTTAAAAAGTACTGACAAAACCTTTGCTAAGAATTTGAACAAGTGCTAGTCAAAACATTTCCAGAGTACAATTACTCTGTCCTTTGTTATTAACATCTTCTCACAACTCTGTGTTTCTGGATTCTGATCAAAACCAGAAGCCCCACTTCTACAACACAGCTTGGTTATATTAAATTTGTACCAATACATAACCAAGAAACTGAGAAGCAGCTCTGTTGTCATGACTCTCATTGCAACTTCATCTGAACTCTGTATCTGAGTCGAGGTCATTATGGGTGTAGGTGCTGAACACACTCCTGCCCTGACATGCTCACTGGAAAACAAGAAACAAAGAACTGGAAAAAGGAAGTTTTACCTTCCCTGCTTTCTGTAAAGGAAATTGGAGCACTGAGACACAACAAGCTAAATTTCCCAGTGTGATTTGAATCCATATTCATTAAAATGACAAGTCATAGATCTTAATTACAATCCCCAGGATCCTGCCACGTGGAACTCAAGCTGTTTGTGGAAGTTTAGGAACATCAACTTGATGCACACCCCCAGCTTTACCATGCTAATTCCTAAAGACAAAAACATTCCCATTTTGTCAGCTTTCTTGGTGTCAGCCACAATTTTACAGCTCAGCATTATTTATTTATATTGTAACCTGGCTTAACAGACAAAGTCATCAACCACAGATGTATCAGGGGCTTTACTACCAGAAAACAAAACTTCTAAATCCAGGTGTTAAGATGAGACCACTGAGATGAACAGGCAGTTAAGTGGGAAATACGAGTTTATCAGGGCAATCAGCCTGGTCAGAAGGGATCAGAACTCCTCCAATCCTCTCCTGCAGGCTAAATCCAGCCTGAATTATGTTAGGAGAGATTGCTAAATGTTATGTGCCTATGAATGTTTCAAACATTCCTGTTTTCTCCACCAAAGGAATACACACAAGGCCTGCATGAGCTCTTCCATCTGTCACATCCATACTGCAAATTCAAGCTCAGTACCACACAACCCTATACCCAGTTGTCTGCTGGAGTTTGCAAGTTTTCTCTCCCACTGCATTAATAATGTGACATGTCCCCATTAAAATAATAATAAAAAGATAAATAAATAAATTTGAATGAAAGGAGCCATGGCTTATTCCTTTCAGCACACCTTCAAGTGAACACGCTCCCCACGCTGGGCTGTCATTACGTCCTTTCTGTTCAGGTCTCTTAACCACTTCTTTCATCCTTCCAGCTCATCTGAGAAAAGAATATGAGGACAAAACATTCCTGCAATTGTCTGTGAACTGATACACTGAGAGTGGCCTGTGGGAAATCTGCCACTCTGCTGTGGATATCTGGTCTCTGGGGCGTGGTCTGCGAGGCTGACTGGATTCAGGATACAACACCTTGTAGAGGAAGTGCTGTGATTTTTTGGAGAAAATCATTCAGGCATAAGAACAGAGAAAGAAATTGCAAAAGTTAAAGAAAGATCCTTGAGAGACATCAGCACTGCCAGGATCTACAAGTTCAGTGCGTAATCTCTTTTCTCAGCACATTTGCTTTGGGCAAAACCAGAGTAGTAACTCATCAGCTGAGGCAGGTAAGTGTGCCTGTTAACATATCTATCCTAAAATATTTCACTTATTAATAAACAATCAAGTAAAAGCTGCAGGTCACCATAACTTTATCAGACTTCTCACCCTAACATTCCATTCTGGATGACTGTGCAATTGACTGAAGCATAATTTCCTTCCTTGCTTTTCAACAAAATAATTGCTTCATTTGGATTTTGCAGATTTTTGATAACTAAATTGGCTTTTTACTGTAATTATTTCCCTTTCTATTTCTCCATCTTTCACTTTACAGGAACTGTAGTTTGGTTTGAATCCTGCTCTCCTGGTACCAGCAGCATTTTCACATGGGCCGAAATGCTGGATTTCTGACTGTTCTCATCCAGCTTGGTCAAGCAGGCTAAAAGGAAAAGAAATGCAGCTAAATTCTGAGAGATCAGATTCTATCCACTTCTAATATTATTTAACTCTTCATCCTTTGAGTAGTGTTACTGATTTCAGTGGAAGGAATTGTTATTGCAGAATGTGAATAAGATGTCAGAATTTCACCTTAAATATTTCACTTTACAAAGGAAGACATGCTGAAAAAGAAAACACACCCTGAGCTGCAGCAGGATACAAAATTTGCAGTTAAAATAAAAGCTGGGAAGCCTTTTGCTTCTTTGTGATGATGCCCTCCTATTGAAAGTGTTTAATAAACCGAACTAGTTCTGTCTGAATCAAATGAAAGACGTTCATATACAAACAGAGAGTCTTCTAATCCTTACAGCACCACAAGTAATTCAAAGAAGTCTTGAAGTGCCATGATAATGGCACAAGATGGTTATCTCTGTATTATTGGTTTTGTGTACATCAAAGAATGTTCTGTGGGAAAAATAATGTTGCATAAAAAACCAAACACATTTCTTTCAAAGAAGCAGAGAATTAAAATTATCCAGAAGTTAAGGAAAATACGAACTAAAAATATTTTGCCTTTGAAAGTCTACACTACCCTTAAAACAATTTTATGGTGGATACTGTGGGCTCTGGATTACCATAAATGTCTAATTGAAAATCTTTGTAAGGATGTTAAGATTAAGTACACAGCTCTTAAGTTCTACAAACACAAAACTGATTTCAAAGGAATCAAGAGATGAGAATGGATGTCCATGAAACAAAAATAATATATTCATAAAGGCCTTTTTCACCAGTCACGACATAAAGTGACAACAACTGGATTTGTCACCTGGTTTTAAAATTGCTTAAATTCAAGATTATGGGCAAAGCTGAAAAGGGAAGAAAGAAATACAAGCCAGCTGTACCTCTGGTGTGATCACATTGCCTTCAGGATAGACAAGGCACTGGTTGGTCAACTTTTGTGTTGTAATTCTGGATGTACATGAAGTAAAGAGAATGTGGTGCTGAATGAACGACCAAAAAGTGCACAGGGCAAAATCCTTCTGGCACAGTGTCAGCAAAGCCTGGGGAGTTTGGGGCGGGAAGGGAAAGAGAGCACCTTACTCTACATGACATCATAAAACAAATCACAAAACTAGGCATGCTCTGCACCAGTGGAAGCACGATACACCAGGCAGAAGAGCTGTCCCCCAGATCTCTCCCAGAATAACTCTATACCTTTCACAGACATAGAAATTCGAGTTCCTGGTGAGTCAGGGCCTCCTGATGCCTTGCACAGTCCCAGGAGCACTCGATGTGGAGGTGCAGTGGGACTGCCTTTCATTTCACCAATAATCAAACCACTGGACAAGGAGTGGGCAAAGCCCTGAATGTTTTGTGCCTGCCATGTTCTCGGGGCAGAGCTGTGTATTTGTCCCTTACGCACAGGGGTCGTACCCCCACATCCATACTGCGGCAGAAACATCAGCAGCCATGTGAGACAGGCTTTACTCCAAGTGGAGAGACTCTGAAGTATGGCATCCACTTATTTCCTGTCATACCTTTAAATCAAGGCTAAACGAGGTGAAAAGCAGATAGATTTTCAGCCCTTGTAAACTCACAGGGCAAGCTGAATGGATAAACCAAGATGATTCACTGTCATATATTATCCTGGTGTGTTAGAGTTGGCTATATAATAAGTTCATGGCCATCTCAAAATGAGTGGAAAGGTGAATGCTTCCATTGTGATTACTTGGCTAAAAAAATACATGTCAGTAATCCCTCTTCTACCCTTCTTCACCATTTAATTGCAGTATTTTAAGGTTAACAATGGGGAAATGCTATGTACTTTTCAGGGAAAACTGACTGGGCTTTTTTTTCAGAGATAAATTACTTAGAAACAGAGGGAAAATAATATGCTATTGAAAATGACTCCTTAACGTCCATGTCCCTGTTGGGCCAGGTTAAAGGATGTATGGGCACACTTGCACAAAGAGCTGCAGCTCTGCAATGCTGTGACTGGAGGAGAATCTCAGCTTCTCTGTGTCAAGCTAAAGGGAAAAACTGTGTAGGAAATTTCAGTTCACCTGCTTGGCTGGGATGAAAAGTTTCAAGAAAATAACCAGAGTGTATCTGCTAATGTGCCTGAAGGTGCAGTCAGACAGAGACAGCATCTCAGATTAGGGTCACCCCGCATGCTCACTTCTATAGGGTCCTAATCCTATAAACATCTGTCCTCAAGAGCCTTTAAGGAGCTGGTCCCCATTTTCCCTAGCAAATGGCTATGTAAGAGAAGGGGAGGGGGCAGGATGCAGGAACTTATTGACAATGAGAAGTACTCAGCTGCAACTTCTCCCTTCTCTAGGGTTCAGGATGTTTCTCCCAGCCCATCTTTATAATGAGTGTGAGAATCATTTCAGTGGGAAAGCATAACCATAACCCAAAAATAAGCTCATGCCTGCAAAGTCATTGTTTAAATGTGGGCTAAACTGCTTATGAGGCTAAGCTGAAGTTGCATTTTGATGTCTAGCTCTGCTATTTGGTTCCTGAAGCACCCTTTGTACTGATCTGGCTGTGGTCCACTTGTTGTGGGTGTGACTAAGGAGCTGAATGAACTTCTCAAGTAGACCCAGGTAATGTTTTTCACTCTTAATGCATCTTGAAGAACTACCAGATTCGTTATAGAAGTTCTCTTTCATTCCTGGCCTCTCCAGAAAAAAGAAAAAGAAAGATCAAGGCACTTTGGAAGACAAGTGTTTCCATGTTATATCTGCCTGTTCACAGGATCAGGAGGATCAGATAAACCTCCTGGCTTTCCCATTCTCCTCTAATACCAAATTACAATGCGCTGGCCCTTTTTCCCTGTCATGTTTTGAGCAGTTTCAAATGAGGTAGATTAAAACCATTTCACTTATTTATAACAGTTGCAGTAAATTTTAGGGCAAAACGGGAGGCTATTGGACAGAAGTATTTTGTTTCTTTCCCTCCTCGAGTTAGGGATATAGAACATGGGGAGCTGATATTAAGTTCTGGCAATTTAAGTCTGTTTAGCAAGGTTCTTAATAATCTCTGCATGTATATCACAGAGAACCTTTCGCATATTGCTTTAAATAATTCAAAACGGCTCCAATATTGTATTAAATAATTCAAGAATCGGACAGGCTTTGTGATTAATGATGTGTACCTGGAATTTTTGCAAACACAGCAAGGAGTCAAAGTATGCTCTAGATACAAGTGTCCTGGCACAAGATCCCATTTACTCCTTGCCAAGGCAATAGTATGTATTAGAATATTGGAAAAGCGCCTGCTACTCGATGGAAAACTGACTGAGGCCAGTGGCTAATGTGGTGGCTGCTGAAAGAGCCTCTTCTTTCTGACAGACAGTACTAATTTGGCTGAGAACCTCTATTGTCTTCCGACTCCCATTTTCAATCTTTATGAATAGCATTGGTGCCTGATGTGAAAATTAAATGGAAGTGTAAATACTTCTGCAGGAGCTGGGGTTTGTCCTCGTATTTCACCAGTCTTGATTTGAGAGCATGGAAAGGGTTTGCTTTGTAAAGCAAAGCACATAAGCTTATTTTGCATGGTAACTTAATCCTAAAGGGCTTGGAAGTTGCTGTTCTTCCCCACTGTGCTTGGGTCTGTGATCATGAAAAGTACCTGGAAGTCTGTCATCCTTTTCTATTTGTTTTTATAGGGAGATGCAAGTGGAGCAGCATTATTAAGGCAAAAAAACCCTAAATGCTAGAATTGCTGAATTTTCACCCTGTTGACACAGTGACCACTTTCCTTCTTAGTACAGATGAAACAATTCTGTTTTAGACATTATTATCAACAGTTTTGCCTAGGAAATGAATAGATTTCTGTAACCTCAAGGTATTTTTTGCTCTAAGACACAAAGAAAATCAATGCTACATTGAGGTAGAAATAAAGCAAACAAATCCTCCTAAATATCCTTTTTTTTTTTTTTTAAATAAAGGATGTGCTAGTGAGCATAATGGAATACCCAGGGAGCAGATTACAATTATCAGCACTATTGGAAATACTCTGTAGATATCTTTATGGGAGTCTGATGTGGGACTCCCAGCCCAGCCACCGCAGAGCAACCACTTTACAAACATCAAAAGGAGCAGCTGATTTTATTGGATTTTGGATATTTTCAATGAAGGACTCCACAGGGGATACACTGAGATGTGTCCAGCTTTAATATTTAAACACATTCAAGATTTCTAGAGGAAGAGACAGAGAAATAAAAAGGGCTGTTGCTGTGGCAAATGCATTTGGCATGCCATGGCCAGTATACTCCCCTATGTGTTCCTCTCTGCTCCAGCAGCAGCTGGTGGCCTAAGGGCCGTTTGGATAAGGCAGGGGACCAGCCTGGATGAAGCACATTTTTACAGATGCTGCACAGGGAATAGTGACATTAGATGTACAACCTACAACCTGGCGTGCAGGTTGGTGGGTTGGTTCTTGGGGTTTTTTAGTCATGGTTTTTGTTGATTTTGGTGTTTTTTGTTGTTTTGCTTTTGTTTGTTTGGGTTTTTTTAAGAATGTGCATCACAGAAAGAATTTCAAGTATTTAAGGGCAGAGACAAACCCAAGGTGTATCAAATGACTGATATCTAGAACTAAGTTCTGTATGCACATTTGCATTTAAATAGTGGAAGCTATTGCAAATTGCCCACACAAGCCTTTATTTCAGTGGTTTAGAGATCCATGTTACAATAAACTTCAGCATTTTCTACATAGGCTAGCTGAAAAATGCTGCTCATTGTTTCTTAATAAAATGAAAGCTTAGAAAGATGACCAATTAAGGTGTCTCTGCAAAAGTCTCAGGGGTGAAGCATCTTCCTTAAATAAAAGGGAAAGATGCTAATTTTCCATCCCTGCAGATTAATTGAAGGAGCCATAGTATTCTTTTCGTGTTTCAGGACACAGCAGGTGGGAAGGGAAGAGAGAGGATATTGCAGGGCAGCCACTTTAGGATTTCGATGGAGAGTCTGCCTTCTGTAAAGAATGAATAATTCAACCACCCACACCCCACAACCATTTAAATTACAGTCTTCCTGTTATTATAAAGCAATGTCTCAAAGGAATAAATAAAGTTGACAAAAATAGTCTTCATAAGGGTTGACACTGATTACACCAGACTGAACACCCTCCCTCACGGGGCTCGTCCACCTTTAAATGTCATCATGAGATGACACCTGTCTATCGTGCTGTCAGTATGAACAGAGAATAAGTCTCTGTTCCCAGTGGCTTCTTTTCCTAGCAAGACCAATTCTAAGTCATAAAGCACAGGATGACAAATCTTAAACCAGCAAAAACTGAATGGTTTTTTATTACTCACTCTGTCTCATAGTAGGNCTTTGAGCTGCTCCCTCCGGGAGCCACCCAGCCATGGAGGCTCAACCAACGGGACAGGACGGGAGCTATTGGAGCACTCCGATCTGACCAGCTTCAGCGCAGCGGCTTTGCCGGAGCGGCTCCGGCCCCTGTGGGCACGCTTCTAGGAAGGTCGCGGCACCTCTCGTCTACCACACCGCAACAGGGGAAACCACTAAAGAGAGGAGTGAAGGGGAACTTCATGGCAGATATGTTTAAAACAAATAAAATGCTGGATGTTGGTTCTGTAAAATTAATTTCTGCAGACGACCGTGTAGGAGAATGACGTGACAGATATTAGGCAGAAATTCTTTTCTGGGAGGGTTGTGAGGCACTGGAACAAGTTGCCCAGGGAAGCTGTGGACTCCCTCCCCCTGGAAGTTCAAGCCCAGACTGGATGGGGCCTTGAGTAATCTGGCCAAATGAAAAGTGTCCCTGTCCATGGCAGAGGCATTGGAACCAGCTGATCTTTAAAGTACCTTCTAGCCCGAGTCATTCTATGATTCTGTGACAGAAAACATTGTCCCTGCAATGCTTTGCATTAATCAGCTCTGGTAATTCATAGCCAGCTGCCTATCAAGGACAACTGACCTTGTGGCTCTGTGCTTCACAAAACTGGTCTGTTGGCACATCATTGGTTTTTTATTAATTTTTATTGTTGATTGTTCATCTTGCAAGACAATAGGCCCAGAAGACCACAGGTGCTTCCATATCAAATGAAATCAAAGGCCTAACTAGCCCTGAAGGAAACAGCCTGTTGAGAAACCAAATGATGGCTGCGCTCTGTGACATGGCTCATCTGAAACAGAGATGAGAATGATATTCAGCTTTTCTGAACAAGCCCAAAACCTTTTTTCCTAGTCAGAAAATAATTTATTTCCTGATGACTTCCAGTTGTTTTATTAAATTTCTACCACAGAGAGAAGAAAATTCCAAAATGTGATTGTTCATTGAAACAGATCTTTTTTTCTATTTTTGCTGCAGTTCATATTTCATCTCAGTACAACAAATTGACATAGTGCCCTCATGCCTCTTTCTCTTAGAGGGTGCCTCAGATATTAACAGTTCATTTGCCACAGAGCAGCTTAACTGGCCTCCCCTGCCCAACAGCACAAAAGGGAATGGTTATTGACACCCTGTGATACGAACTGATATCCCCTAAGGGCAGCATATATATTTATGATTTAATTCCTATGGCTTATTTCTTACTATTAGAATGGTTTTCTGTGCTGGTAGGAAATCCTAATTCTGCTCCCCACTGGACAGCTCAGATAAAGTGCCTGCCTGCCTATGCTCCTTTTGTCCTGTGCACAGCAAGTCGGGCAGGACAGGAACAGCCTCACTACCGTGGGCAGGAGAGGGAAGGAAACAAACACGCTTCAGGCTCCCACTTCACCAGTGCTGCCAGGCTCAGTGTGGTCATGGTGCTGTAAGAAAAAAAGCGTATCTAAATAGACATGCTTATGTATATTCACAAAGAATACTACATCCATTAGCTCATGAGAAACTTGAGACTTATATGATGTGGCTTTTTGCTGGTTTTCAGTCCCTTTCCCTGTGTGCCATTTCACTTCTTTGAAGTGTTGAAGGTGCACTGCAATCCAGACTCTCCAATTCAGAAACTATATGTGTATAAATGAAAGAAGGATCTAGTTTCTCTGAGCTACTTCCAAATCTAAATTAAGATGCACTTACCAAAGAACATGTTCAACAGCAGCAGGAGCACCTTGTTCATATTTTGTATATTAAAAAAGAGCCTTCCCCATTTTGTTCTAATAACATGCTATTCAATAACTTCAGGTAAGAACTACAAAGGCTTAAAATGGTTTTACATCTCTCCCAGCTCCTCAAGCAGCTGTGCTATGCTGCAGCTGCACACATTGCTCCGACGATACAGCAGTGGGTAATTCTGCAGTCATTGGCCCACAACATACCCCAGCAACCAGCAATCCCCTGGTTGGCCTGAGTTTTAGAGGAGAACTCTTAAGAAAAAGGAAAGAAACCTATTTTAATAAACAAATATATTTGATAATAGGATTATCTGAGTTTCTAGGGTTAGCATCCTGTCTTCCTCAGAAAGGCACTAAGCACACCTAATTAACACTATAAAAGAAACTAAACATATTGGTTGGGTACTAAGATTTTCTTTGCACTAGTTGCATTGTCATGGCTAAATGAAAAGGACTGATGTCTGGCTTTAAAAATGGAGGAGGGAGAGAAGGTATGGTGAGAGAAAGGAATTACCCACTGATTTATTCTTTTACTTAACAGCAAAGGGGAATGAGCAATTTAAGGTCAGCAGCATATTGTTCAGCTGGCCTCAGATCCTGCAAAATTACCAGCACTGTGTGTTGCAATAAATTGCATGCTTTTGTCATCCCTGTTTGTTTGAAATATGTGTGAAACGAAGAGGGAAATAGCTAAGACCAGCATTAAGGACTGCCCTGATCTGCCTAGAAGGTGAATGGAGACAAAACAGTCTGTTTTGTTGTTGATAGGAGAGCCCCTCTAATGCACAATCAGTCCCACTGCTTTTGTACCTGCTTCCTTCCCCAGTACCAGGGGCATACACAACCAGGTGGGTCAGGAGGGTTGCTGGAAGTCCCAGAAAAAGTACTCCTCCCAGTTCTCTCCCTCTGTACCCCAGTGATCCACCCCAAAGGGCTCATGTTTGATTCTGCACAAAGTCCGTGAGCTGTCCTTGTAGTGCTGCAGGCTGCCCAGCCATCATGCCTGCAGAAACACTTACTCTAACAGTCCCTAAAGAACTCACCCTGTGCAGAAGGGATATTAAACACGGAGGTGTGGCTCAGCCGAGGCACTGCATCACACAGTGAGCGGGTTACTGACAGTCAAGTAACTTTTCAGACTAATGACTCTCTCATCAGTCCAGGAAAACAGGTCCTATTGCTCCAGAAGGTCATACTGGCCTTTATTTTCCTCCTGGTGATGCAAGTGCTGATTATAGTGCAGTATCCAAGACAGGTAATTCATGTCAAAAGGTGGAGAAAGTGGCTTTGCTTATTGATGTGTTGTCATCGCAATGTTCAGCCTTTCTGTTCATAGCTATTCACGTGAGTTACAGCAAACAGAGCCCGTGCCTGGCATTAACCTGCTCCCCAGGCAGCTATTACTCAAAATGCACAATGGCCTGCGGGACACCGAGAGATTTGCCATTGCTCTATTGACCAGACACAGCCTTGTACTGCACTGTGTGATGAAGTAGTATCAAAATGGCATTCCAGGCCATTCTCCTGGAAAAGCCAGAAAGCCACAGCTTGGACAGGTGCACTCTGCTGGGTCAAGAACTGCCTGGATGGCTACGCTCAGAGAGTGGTGGGGCTGCCTCCAGCTGGTCACTGGTGGTCCCCCAGGCATCAGTATTGGTCCCAGTCCTGTTCAGTATCTTCACTGATGATCTAGGTGATGGGAACAAGGGTATTCTGTAAATTTGCAAACAGCAAATTGGCTGGGAAGGTCGGTCTGCTAGAGGCTAGGAGGGCTCTGCAGAGGGATCTGGAAAGACTGGGTCAATAGAATGATACCAGTTGAATGAGGTTCAATAAGGCCAAGTGCTGAGTCCTGCCTTCGTGTCCCAACAAGGCCCTGCAGTGCTCCAGGGGGCAGAGTGGCTGGAAATCTCCCAGCAGGAAAGGCCCTGGGGGTGCTGGCAGACAGTGGCCAAACCTGAGCCAGCATGTGCCCAGGTGGGGCAATAAGGCCAAGAAGCCCAACGGCATCATGGCCAGCAATAGTGTGGCCAGCAGGACCAGGGCAATGATTGTCCCTCTGTGCTGGGCACTGGTGAGGCCACACTTTGAGTGCTGTGACCAGTTTTGGGCCCCTCAGCCCAGGAAGGACATTGAGGGGCTGGAGCAGATCCAGAGAAGGGCAGTGAAGCTGGGAAGGGTCTGGAGCACAAGACTTATGTGGGGCAGTGGAGGGAGCTGGGGCTGTTTAGCCTGGAGAAAAGGATGTTTCAGGGACACCTTATCACTCTCTACAATTCCCTTACAAGAGAGTGTGGCCAGGTGGGATCAGCCTCTCTTTTTACCAGGTAAGAAAAGATAGGACAGAGAGAAATGGCCTCAGGTTGTGCCATGGGTGGTTTAGATTGGATATTAGGAAACATTTCTTCACCATAGGTCATCCAGCACTTGAACAGGCTACTCAGGGAAGGCCTGGAGTCACCATCCCTGGAGATATTTAAAAGACGTATAGATGGGGACAGGATTTAGTGGTTGACTTGGCAGTGCTGGGTTAACAGCTGGATTCGATGACCTTAAGGATCTTTTCTAGCATAAATGATCCTATGATTCCATGTACATGCTTGTTCTTCCCCTGTGTAGTCTTCCTTTACAGGCACTGTAGCACCCAACAAAGCAAGTACCATGAACCTCCCCACTTTTCATTTTAGGCTTCACTGGGCAACAAGATGAAGCTACCCTACTGTTGCAGCTCAACGATCTGTGCAGCAGTGTGAGCCACAAGGTATCATAGGGGGACTGGAAATTGCTGTTTGTTGTCCCTGGTCCTCTGTCAGCAACGACTTCAGTCTCATACTGCTTTTGTGTATGAAAGAACTTTTCCGCAGCTCAGCCATGGAAAGGCAGGAAATATCCTGCATGTCATTTACCCTTGCTCTGAGGAAAATAATTACACTTTTTACCGTGTGTCTTTGATTATTGGTGTAGAAAAATCTTTTTCTTCACTTACATTTTACTAATCAATACATTGTCTCTCAGAGGACAGAACCAGACTCATCAATGGGGTTTTCTGTGCTGGCCCTACAGAGGCACTGGGACCTCCACATGCCATCTCAACTCCATACTCACACTAAGAGTGATGGAGGTGGGGAACCAAGCTGAGGTTGCCACGCAAGTTTTGGTCATTACTAAAGGCCATCCCTCACAAACCACCTTTCCCAGGCGCTCCTCCAGTCCTTGGCTTGGTCTCTGTGCTCACACACACCTACCCCTTGCTGCTGTTGGGGATAGAGGCGGTGGTCCCTTGTGGAATCTAAGGATTAGATTCTGTGTTGCTTGTTGCAGGACAGGCAGGAGAGGATCAGAGCTCAGGAGGAGCCTTTGTGTATTGGGCAGCCCTGTCTTGTGCTGGTTTTATCTTAGACATTATCCTTTCATGGCTTGTCTGGACAAATAACAGTATTCCAAATCTCTCAGCAGACAGGAGGAGCAGTCTTTGTAACCCTGCAACTGAATTTGGTGGGCTGCTGCACCCTTCTACTATTCCTGCAGGGATGGGGGAGCTGACTGTCCCAGCAGCCACTGTCTCACCAGCATATACAACACTTTGTGCAGCACCAAACATCCTCTGCAGGGACTTCTCCGGAGCCCTTGATTGCCTGGATCTTGCTTCTGACCTGGGCAAACCCCAAATTAAGCAGCACCCCAGGTCTCCAGCCTTGCACAGAGCAAGGAGCAGTCACCTCTTATGGAAGCATGCTGCCCGTCAGCAACCGTACTTCCATCCCTACCCTGGCCACAGGTTTTATTGATGTGTTTAACTTGCATAAACAATGAAAGTTTCCCCAAAGATGCTTATGATATTAGGTGTTTAAATTCATGGAGCTGTGATCCAGCCCTCATCTTCCAGAGGATCTTTTTCTAAAGAAAAACTCCACAGCGTCATCCACAGTTTTGGAGGTCTAGAGGAAGCTCTTCTAAGGCTACACAAAGCATCTAGCTAAGCCCCACTCACTCAAAATGCCACTTTTGTAACTGACAGACCTCTGAAAGCAGCTTTTAATTTACAGAAACAGGACCATTTTTCAAAGTTTTCAAGAATTTTATGCATTTTACAGTGAAAGGACATTTATTGCCACTTTTATGTGTAAGCTGACTACAGCTCCATATTACTTGGGGTATAAAGCAGATGAGCAAAAGGCCTTTAAACTAGTGTTGTTGCACTTCTGATCTTGATTGATGTTGACACCAATTAGCAGAAAAGGAATCTTCCAGATAAAGGAAAAGAAGATTTTATTAAGCCCTAAATGCCAAGAGTCAGAATTCAATGCAAAATTCATTAGTGCTTATGGCAGGAGTCCTACCAGCTATTGCCAAGGGGTTAAAGGGAAATAAAAATTACATAAATAGGATTTTCAGGACTTTTAAATCCTAGCTTGAACAGTAAACTTGTTTGGGTGATTTCAGCTTGCTATTCTATACCCTGATATATAAAGGCTGTTCTGGTACACCCACTAGCTTTAATCAGAGGCAACTTCTGCTGAAATCAGTTGTGTTCCTCTAAATGAAGAGAAAAACTGAGGCAATATTTTTTCATTCAGTTCTAAATCTATTTTTGTAAATACAACATTCATCAGGTAGAGGAAGAGGTCTTCACATTATATAAATAGAAATTTTAAATCTAGAAATCTATGAATATATGCACGTGTGTATATATATGTATATATGGGATCAAAATCTGATTTAAAATTTCTATTTCATGTACAGACAGTGACACAAAAATAATGACACTTGCCTTTGCAGACTTCTACCCTTAAACAATGGCTCAGAAAAATAAAGGAGCTTTGCAAGTTTCCTGATGTATCACCAATAAATCCCAGTTTAACAAAGCTCTGAAACAAGATTTGAAAGCTTTATAAAAACAAAGATTAAATATGCTTTTTAGAACTAGAAATGAAATAGTTTGGACAGTTTGGAGTCTGGAGAACTTTGAGTGGCTGCTCTGTAAGAGAAGTGCCACATCTGCCTGTTATTCTAATTCACAACTCTTACAGGAACTCTGTTTTGCAGCAGGAACAAATACTTGGGAAGTTGAGGCAGTTCCTTCCTAAGGTTTTTATTCACAGCACTTAGAAGTTTTCTTGAGTATTCATGTCTCTCTGTGTTCACTAGATCATGTTTTGCTTTTTAACACTAAGCTCTTCAGTTTGGTAAGGAAAATCATAGGTCCCAGTTCCCAAACACCAGGCACTACCTGCTCAGAAACACCTCGGGTTTTCATTCCTCTCTGCTTGCAGGGTATCTGCTCTTCAGTTCAAAGGACTGCACACACACACACAAATTTCTTGCAATTCAATTTAGCCAATGATAATTCAATTTCAACATGTCCTAAGACATGTTCTTCCACTGGCAGAGGGTCCTGATGACCATTAGCTTACATCTACTTGGCAGAAGCCCCAGGGCAAATGTTGACTCTGAATTTTCCTCCCAGTCCCATTTGCTGCATCAAATGTCATCAGTGCTTTTGACAGCAGCACCCTGGACTCATAGCTAGGAAGTTATTGCCATTTCTTTCTTGCTGTGGACATTAAGGATTTGGTTTGTACATCTCTCATCTTCCAGGGCTAAGCACTGCACTCTTCTGTTTCATTATACTGGGGTAGTGCTGTTCACCTGAAAAGACTTAAACCCAGATTTATTTTAAAAATCAAAGCATCCCTTTGCTGTTTTTGCATCATTTGCTCCCGCCCTGCAACCAACCCTTTCCCCTTCTTTGGCACATACCTTTTGACCCCTGCTGCTTAGGGCAGGACACTATTTTCCTGTAGATTTGAGCAACTTGCCACGCAGTGAGAGCTTTGCTCTCTGACTGAGGCTAAGCACTGGTTTTATTATTAAAAACCCTTGCAGGTTGCTTATTAAAAAACAAACCAAATAAAAACAAACAAACAAAACAAACAAAAACAAAGCCAAACCAAAAAAAACCCCCAAAACACAGACAACACTGGGCTTTGTTATTAAACCACATGTTTAGAATATTGGTGAGCCTGGAAACTCTGACTGGAAAAAGGAGAATGATTCTAGAAATGGGGATGTGGGATTTTATGGAATATGTTTTGCAGACCCCTACTCTTACCTAATACTTTATTCCCTCTGTTTCTCCCCAATCCTTTTGAGCCACATCATGCTCTCACAGTATTTACACGTTCTGTGAACGAAGATGGATTTCTGCTCATTAATGGCTGTTATCTAAGCTGCTCTGTTTCTTGGATCTTGATTGTACTTCCAGTGCACCAATTTTACAATAGCCAACCTTCCTCAACTAAACACTTAAATGTGGAGAGTTCCTGTTCAGAGAGTAGAACACATCTAGCAAAACCTCAGAGCTAGAGCCAAATGCCACCAGCTTCTATCAGTCCTGCAGCAGCAAGTGACATGGCAGAAACCTGTCCCCTCTTCTAAAGGATCTCAGCAACAAAATAATGATGAGTCTCTGCCCAAGATTTAGAGACTATGACTGCTCTCTGTGTGTGTGCATAACAACCAAAAAAGCAACTATCCTGAGAAGCATGATGAATTGTTTCAACTCCTGCACCTCTAGAAGGATCTCTCCTTCTGTGTTCACAGAACTGTGGGGGAATGTTTGAGAAACCTGCAGATTAAAGGTATTTTTGTTCTCTTTCTTTTACTTCTTGATGAGGAAAACATTGGAAAAAATGTGCCATGGAAGTAGAGCTTGTGAAACTTGAGCAAAGTCTCTCATAACTTTGCTGGGGAACTCCTTGGAGGACCAGAGTGGGGCATTTACAAATTTGAAATAATGGGGCATTGGCTCAGTCACATAATAAATATTCTCTCAGCTGGTTAATAAAATAAGAAAGAATTCTTAGTTAAAAAAACTATTTGCAGGAAGTCAGATCTGTTTCAGTCTTATGCACAGATCCTCTTAGTTCTTCCTCCATTGCAAACAGAGATGACAAGATTTCATGGGATTTCAAATTTACAGTATATCAACAAGAATATTTTACAGCAGAGATGCAGCGACAAGGCAAAATTTAGAACTCTGCCCCTTTTCTCACTCTGGAGTTACCTGTAGCAGCCATGCAGAGAATAGAAAATGAAATATTCTTCATAGATATTCATATATAACAGGACACCAGCAGAAATGCTTACATGGCTATCCCTGTCAGATTCTATGAATCCACAAATCCTGCTAAATACCTAATATCACAGCTAAAGATGTGCCTAGATGTGCAAGCTGTCAGTTATCTATAAAAGGCCTCTTATCAGGACCAGCACTGACAATAATATCTGCAAATGCTGAAGGCCCCTCAGCTGTCAAACAAGAAATCATCATCCAGCTGTGTGATAAATGTAAATGCAGGTGCTACATCCACAAGCAAAATGTAAGGGGATAAACAGCCAGGTCACTAAGAACGAACCTGACCAGAGAAAAAAACATGTGAGAAAAATAGTAGGGTTATAGTTAATCTTCATCGTGTTGTCATTGTCAACTGGGGACATCAGGAGTCTACCTAGAGGTGTCAGCAGCATTTCTGTTACTTCTCTTTATACGCCACCACTCAGAATGGTCACTTTTGATTGTGGTCAGATGTGAGTCACTGGCAGTAAACTTAACAGCTACTGATTCAACTGGTGCTTCAACACAAGCCATGATGTGTGGAAGTGGTAGAAATATGGTTATATGCATACTTCGGATTTAGTCTGTGATCCAAAATATCTTCAGCCAGGACTGACAAAAATTAAGTACAACAATCTGCATCAGGCCTCTGTCATCAGCACCACTGCTAGATGGAGAGAAGGTAACTTGTATAATGTCTTCTAAAAACCATAGAAAATTTACCATCTGCATTATCCTGTGGCAGGGAGCTCCACAGCTTAGCTGGAAACTGTGCAAATTGTAGGAGGTAAGAAATACAAACAGGATTTTCTTGACCTGTAAAGCAACTTATTGAGTGAGGATATTTTTCCTGAGCTGACAGAAGATAGAAGTCATGCTCCATAGAACATGTAGGCATTATCCACAACAGCAGAAAAACACCAGCAATTAGTCAGAATCCCTCTATTGACTGACAAGAAGTAGACATACTATCACTGCAGACCAATCTTCTGAGCTCTCAAAGTGTGTAAATTAGACATAACGTGTAAATTGCACAGTAAGTGACAAGAATTTCAGAACATTGATTACTTTGAGACAGTCATTTGAGGAATGAATTCTTTCAAGAAATATAAAACTGCTGGTCTTGATGGCATCTGACAACTGAGTAGATAAAATACCTTGGTTGAATGACAAATATCCTAATACTCCAACCATTTACTGTGTATTGCTGTCAGTGTGTTAGTGCTTGTATCTCATGGCAGTCCAAAAATCAGAAAAGGATGCTTCAGAGCCAAAGAACAGTGGGTTGTGTCCATACGGCATCATCTTCACAAATGGCATCAGCATCTGATCCTAATTAAATTAGTTATCACCATTTGCTAAATGGTTCCTAATACCAGAGCAAGCTGGACTGTTCCCAAAAAATCCCTGCTGTTTAAGTGCTTAACATCACGGAGCAGTTCCAAGAGAGCCTTGAGAGGGCATGGACAGATACTCTATGCTTGTAGATCCATCAGCAGCTGCTCATGACACTGGAAAAATCTGAAGTATGGTTTTATTTGTAATTATTAAATTACACAAATTGATCATCTCTTCATAGGGATTGCACACTGAAAAGTTTACATAAAGCATGTGAGAACCAGAGCCAACGGTGCAGACTGCAATATGAGCTATTGGAGAAGGGTACTTGTACCAATATTTTTGGCATCTGTCAAAATAAGCAACCAAGCTATGATCATGTAAAATCTAATTTCTTGCAGGTGGCTAAGGCATCACAATCCAAAATTAGGAACGCAGTTTTAAGGACTTCATGCAAAATCATAGCCATGGTGACCTGAGCATCCTTCCTGGATATCTGATCAGTGCATCCAAAGCCAACTGTATATGAATTCAGGTGAAACAGATGTGAGTCTCCTCCACCTTTAGACTCAGTAAGCAATTTTGCACATCCGAGATTGAGGGTGACTCACTCTTGACTAGCACATGATCTATCTGGGTATCATACTGAATTGCACACTTTACTGAAGGCCAGAGAGATCAAAATGCAAAGTGAGTGCTCATAGGAGTTCAGTTCCCAAATGAAGGTGAGGGGCAGATGAGGAGGCTGATGGCAACCACACAATGCTGTGAATGGCTGAGCTCACACAGTGCCACTCAGACCTGCACGTGTGCTCTGTGTCTGAATGATCAGGGTTTGCAGGGTTATACAGGCTGCAAGGGATCAAAACTGCATTGTCTTACTGGTTATCTTGGATAAGCCAAAATCAGTCTGTCTTTCTGGGAGTCATCCTATCTGATATCATGAAAGCATGAGCTATTCCACAAGAATGAACCTTGAATGTTTATGGTGATGCTGAAAACTTTTCTAGCTACAGCAGAAATACAGAAGCTGTGGTAGCTACATAATTGACAGTGCACAAGATAATCAGTAGGGTATTTAAAATTAGCATAGATTAAAAGAAAATAAGAGGAAATAAAAGAAAATTACTTTTCCCAGTAACCTGAGAATGAATTTTATGACTTGGAGACCTTCTCACATGAGCCAGCTGGAAGAACAAGAACATGCAGAAATGTGATCATCATGAATAAACAGAAATGTGTGAACATAGAGCCTGGTTGAACAAAACATCACGTTGTGGTTTGTGGCATCATGAAACAGTTGTAAAATACCAAGGATTTAGCCCAGGCAACCCATTGGTGCACCTTTTATGCTGATTTTATGAAACCTCATCTGAAAACAAGCAAATGACATGTATCAGGAAAAAGGAAGCACAGACATAGCTGTGCAGGCACGAAAGGATAAACAACTCTTTTATTCCCTTTCTGCAAATCACAGCAAGGCAAATGAGTGAAAAGCCTTTTTTAAACCCTACCAGTCTGTGACAGGAAAGAGGAAATAATGCCCTAATTGCCAAAAATGGCAAGGAGAGGAGAGGAGAGTGGGCAGAATGTCATGGTTACAATTTGTTTCCAATTCATTCTCTCTCTCCAAGGTTCCTCCTGCCCTTTAAGAAATCTGTACTTAAAACATAATGGACTAGACAATTTCCAAACCAGGAACTTGGTATAATTCATTTTAATGCCACTCCAGTTGGCTGGGCAACACAATAGATCATCACACTGTGAGAGAACCCTTTGGTCCAGACTATGGATCAGACTGAACTTCTGGATCTATAGCATATTTATCATGACTCTGCTGCCACACAAGGTTATCGTGCTGATAAGCAGTATTTCTCCATCTCAAATTTGGTTCTTTTAGCCAAAATGGAGATATTCAACATAAAAAAAAACCCCAACGACAACAACAACAAAACAGCCTATTCTGACTTTTTCAGAGTCACATGCCCAGAGTTCATTAGCCATCATGGCACTCAGGGAAAGCATCAGCAGACAGTATGGTTTCACAAAATATTCAAGGCTATCTTTTTTTAGTATGAGCCACTGTTTAATCTTGGAAAGATGCACTGTATTGTAATTAGTTTCAGCTACACCAGATATCTTTCACTGCTTTTTCTGTTTAGAATAAGCTCCATGAATAAACAGAGTATTTCCTTTTTCTTAAGGTTATTCCCCTCAGCATATAAAAAGAAGAAAATTCTGCATGATTTTGGGCCATTTTTCCCCCAGGTCCTGTGACAAAACACTTGGGGCACACCAGACTTGTGGTCACCAACTGTTTCTCTACCAGGAATCCAAGCCAAAAGGTCCAAGATGTCACAGGAGACATGTCAAAGACATGGGATCAGAAAAAGTGTCACAACTAATTAATTTGTTTTGGAAGAAACTTGGTACTTGATGTTTCCACTGCTTTCATGGGAAGTCACTGCTCTGAAATTCTGACAAATCAAGTCATTTATTCAAACTCCTTAGTGTGAACTCTGCTGCTGTGAACTTGGATCTAGGAGGTTTAAGAGATACAAATGTAACAGAAACAAAATCCACTTTTGCTCAAAGGTTATTGTCAATAGTGTGGTTTTTTTTCTGGTCTTGTTTTCTCTTTGGCACACTTGCATTTTTGTCTATAAGTGACAAGTTTGACCAGAGCAGCATTGATTAAACCAAACTCACAGACTCACTCAATATTTCAATGATTAAGGATTGCTGGAGGAAAAGAAATACTTATTTTCACTCCGCCTTGCATTTCCAGCTAGGAGCAAAGCCGGCGGTGACATAAATCTACAGTGCAAAGGTTTCTCTATGCTATTTCCATCTGGGAAACCTCATGAATTCCCCAAGAAAGCCTGTTCTCGTGATCATCCCACCTTGTTCCAGTGAGCTTCTGAGGTCGGAAAAGCTGAGTCAAGGTCCTTCCTGGCTAACTGGATTGCTGCAAACTCTCTGCTGCCTGTTTTCCTCCTCTCTTTAACATTCACAGTGCTTCAGCTAAAGCTCCGGATCCATTACCATTCAGATTGTGTATCTATTTACTGACAGTCCTTAACTCTTTTCATCATAACTCTAATTCTGTCTTTAAGGCCTTGTGTTGCTTCTTCCTGCCCAAAAATAGGCACTTACCTCTATAGTTTCCCCCTTGTTCTGCCTTCACACTCTTCCCTTGAGCTCATTCTTTCTTCTGGTCCATCAGGGCTGTATCACCCTCCTGCTTTTGCTTGACTCCCTCACTTTCTATCTCCTTGAAAGACTCCTCCCTCCATATTCTGCAAGAACCAGATCTACAGTCTTGGAGTGCTTCAGAGGGGCAGTTGTTACTCCAGCATAAGTACCGACTGAACCTCTAAGAAAGAAGAAAAAAAAGCACAAGAGCAGCAGAGAAAATGAAGGAAAGAGGAGATGAGAAATGGAAGTTGAGTGGCTGGAACAAACCATGTTTTCTTGCTCCTACTAGGAAGTGACAGCAACAAGAGTAACAGTGCTAAGCTCTTACTACTTTTTAAGAAGAAAAGTGATGTTTGGAACATGTCAAAGGAAAGGAGACTGTGGCCACCAACATCTGTAAGTGTCTGTCCAGTGGGCTGTAATTCCTTCAGTGCTGCTACTGGGCAACAGGAAAACAGCATCAAGAGGGTCTGCACTGCCAGTGTTACCTCACAAATGCCCCACGGCACCCGAGGTGGTATGAGATGGCATGACCTGAGGGCAGAAAATAAGAGTCAGAGGTGAGATCTGGCAGCATGCTCACCTGTAGGTAGCAGGGGGAAGGGCTCTCTCAGCTGAGCCAGGCTCCCAGATCAGCCTTGAGCCCAGCCAAGGAGAAAGATGGACTGATTTTACCAAAGCCTTTTTCCTGGGATACAAGCATGAAGAGTGTAAGGCTGGTAAGATCAAAAGCATTCTATTTAGGGAAAGGTGACTGGGAAACTGTTGTCCCAGGGCACTCAACTACTATATTCATCCTGACAAATTTTATGTTTAGCTCAGGGCGACAAGATTTTGGCCAAAACCAAGCAAAGCCACGGGCTGCAGTGCTATGTGCCAGATGAAGAGCCTAACCAGAGTAGTTGTATATGGTATCAGTGTTAGATAATATCTAGGGTGGCAGTTCTCAAATGGAGGTTCCTTAAATGAGCAGTGGTTGCTAGTATTTTCTGGCTCTTGGCTATACCATACCTATGGGCCTAAAGCTCTTTGAAATGATTTGGGTACTGCGAATCACCCTGCAGGATGCAGCACTGAGTAGAAATTCAGGTCAGATGGTCACAGCAGGCAACTGGGATCCAAGAGTCCTTGCATTGGCACATTATTCTCAAACACTGGCATAAAGAAATTGATGTTTTTGTGCTTCATTCAACATGAGCTTAGTTAACATAATAGGTAAAATAATAGGTGGCACATTCCCTCAGAAGTGCTTTAAAGCTGTGAAAGTGTAAAGTATCATAGAAAAGTAGAACAAGATCCCCAGACTGTTTCTATTGACATACAAGATTCAGGGCTCCTGCTGCCTCACATTTTCAGGGTAACTGCTGAAAAACAAGATTATCTATTCATCAAGTCAACTCATTAAACAATTTGAGACTTTGTACTACTTGATTTGGGTGCAAATTTAATCAGAGTGTAGGGGTGAATTGACACAGAACACATTTCCTAACTTCTGCCTTAGGGCCATTTTAGATACCGTGGTAACACAACACTGTTATTTTATAACCTACCTGAAAATCAGCATTACTCTGTTGTGCTGGTTTTGACAACCAACAGGGAAACTAAACTTGGCTGCTCCCAGTATCTTCTTCCCTAAGAAAGCCAGGCAGGATGGCCCCCTTCCCACTTCCAACCCTGAGTCTTTCCTGCTGAAACCACATCCCCCAGCATGGATGTGCATGTTATAGAATATTCAAGACTCCACCCCCTGATATTGTAACCATAACACTCTGTGTTCTTCATTTCCACAGCTGACAGAGGAAATCTTATTCATGAATGCTTATTGGTATTTCTGTATTTAAGATGCATTTAAAAAGGAAACAGAGGCTGTAAGGTGCTTAAATGTCTCTCACCTGTACTAATTCCAGTGGCAGGAGGACAAGGTGTGTGGTGCAGACATGCTGGTATAGCCATTTTTGGGAATCAGTATCCATTTGCTGCTCAAGATTTTTACATAAGTAGACAGAAGTGCAAAGTACAGAAACGTGTTTGGCTCCCTCCATCTCACTCCTGGCATGGCTCATGCCCCTTCACTGCATATCATGGTTCTGGTTCCATAAGTGCAACCCAACAAACTTTCATCAGGCCTTCCAAGTCGAAGCTCAAGCTTTTCCAGGGGTTCATTTTAGAATGTGAGCACTATTAATCCTACTCATTCCAGTTAGGCAGCCAGATAATAAATTTGTGTCCTGTCACTGCAGGTGTTTCTGTTGTGTCGCACACTGCTTAGAAATTTTCTTAAAGTAACTGTAGTGTTCCACTTGTTTCTTTTCAACAGTTAAAACTTCTTCCTTCTGTGTAACCACAGAGTGTTTTTTCAAGGCCTGCTTCTGTGCTGAGCAGAATCTGTGCTGTATTTACAAAGTAGAAGCCAATACAAAGAGCACTGACTGTAATGAAGAGTGTTTGGAACGAAATGCCTAATGAGTATAGATGCTATCAAAGCTGTTCTCTTGCTCAGAAGTGAATGTTAATGCCAATTACTCATGTGTCTTGATTAAACTCTCACCGAACATTAAGTACTGTAGAAAAAAGGTCCTCCATCATGAAATATGCACATTGCAGCTGAGTCAGATGCTGGTACCAAGAATCCAGGGACAAAGTGTACTCGGTGTTGTGGTCCTTCAAAGAATACATGGGACTACATTGGATATAATTTATAAAAGATGTCTGTGCTGATTATTCCGCTGGATCACAGCCAAATAAGTGCACACCAGACTAAGATGTACTTTCAGGACAACAGAAATACTTCCATGAGCAAATAACTGAAAGAGGACATTTTATATGAACATATACCAGGCTGCACTAAAGATGTGACAGATCTCAAGATCTATAACCAGGAATCATATAAAGCATGAGAGTCAGTTGTGAACTCTCATAGTTGATGTCGGGTCTACTGCCCAGTTTGACTGGATCCATGTACACTACTCTGTTGGATAAACCATTCTGGGGTACATCTGCAGCAATTTTGTTCTATGAATATTTTGCTATGATACAAAGGGTCAGGAACCTTGCTATATTTATATGTATGTTTTAGCTCTGAAATAAGGTGGAATGTGCCAAATAGGAAGAAAATGAACATCAAGTTTCTCTTAAGTGAAAAGGTTTATTGACAAAGAGACAGGAATGTGTGTTTGTTTTCTTATCATCAAATCAGAGTTTAAAAGCAGACGGGATGCATAAATTATCTATTCCCAGCCATCTTCTCTGTCTCAGGCCACTGCACTTGCACAGTTCCCACTGCCTTTAGTCAGATGTTTCCTAGAGCTGTGACACAGTGACACCCTAAATCCCTCTGGCACCCAAGCTACACAGTGGATGTAATGTTGGGAACAGATAATAACAAGAAAGCTTAAAGTTGAAATAAAATTGAAGGTGGCTGGTGGAAGAGCAACTTTACATCCCTAACTTCAGACTGGGATAAAATCTTCCATCTAAAGAGGATCCTGAGGGTCTCATGAGCACCCAGAACCTGCTGTACCTGCCTTTCTGCCAGCACCTGTCAGAGCACTGTTCACCAGAAGAGTTCACAGATAAATAGATGCATTATATAAAATCTGGGGGGAGAGGGGTGGCAGGGATGGGGATTTGTCTTGTCCAGGGACAGACAGGAAGCCATTAGCAGAGCTGGAAAAGGCCACAGATGTCTCAATTCCAAAGACTGTGCTTTAAATATTTAACTACCCAATGTTTATCCCATTTGTTATCAATAGATCACAGCACCTGGCTTAAATAATGCTCTACTCGTTGAAAATATCACTTCATAAATCTTCATGACAGGAATGTGCAGTGAGTGGGTACCAGTGTTACCCCACTTCTCCAAACTGGGACACTCAAGCATCCCAGCAGGGAGAGGCAAAACTGACAAAAAATCCTCCTGCAGCCACTGCTGGGTTGGGGAGAGCCTGAACCGCCCACAGAACTCTCTCCCCGAGCCTTGCAAAGAGCAGAGCATTGTGATTTATATCCAAAGCTGTGGCTGCTTGAGGGTGATTTGCAGGAAGTGCAAGAGTAGCTGTGGCTGAGCAGACAATTCACAGGAATGGTTGAGCTCAACGATCTCTGACGGGAAGAGGGGTGGGTCGGGAAAAGGGATGGGTCGGGAAAAGGGATGGGTTGGGAAAAGGGATGGGTCGGGAAGAGGGATGGGTCGGGAAGAGGGATGCTTGGATGCCGTGCCTGCCCCTGTCCCTGCCGAGCCCCTGACCAGTGCCAACACTACCGACAGCACTGCAGCTCTCACACAAATTCAAGTTAGAAGGAGAAAAAGGAAGACATTGGAAGTAATGGGGGACATATGAATCATATCTGCAAGACTTGGTGTAATTTCATTTTGAAATCTAAGATTTAAACTAATGTATTCCTTGGCCAAAAGTTATTCTAGCTTCTCTGGGCAGGTAGTAATAGAAAGAAATGTGATCTTTTTGATTAAGCCAGAACATTTACTGCCACTGGGAAGTGCTGCATGTAATGTGCCATGGGGACACGGTGCTTTTTGCAATTCCTACTGCAACTGCAGTATCTGACAGCAAACCTTCAAAAATACAGTACATAGAAAATATCAAATAATCCTCATTAACTGTATTTATACAACAGAGCATCTATCTATTAAGGTGTTAGAGGTGCTTCTAATGAAATAAAATCAGACTAAGTCCCAATTCTGCTTCCAAACACCTAGTATAAATCCAGACACCTTGTCCTACTTCTGTAGCATTATACCAGATTTAAATATATTCAACAAGGCTCTCAAATTTATGCCTTACTTGGGGACTTGAGTATTTCTATCAGTGGCATTGGGGCTGCTCTCATAAGCTTTAAATCTTAAAAAATGTAAGCATGTGCCAGGGACTGAAAACTGACCTCTGAGGCTAAAAACAACAGATTGGCAGAAAGCTGAAAGCTCATACAAAACAATTAAGGAAAATCAAAAGGCACAAGAGCTTGAGGAGTAAAAGAGAGAACTTGCGATGTTGAGAAAAACAGTAAAATCCTGAAAGGGAAAAGGAGAGGTGAAGTCTGGGAATATGAACCTTCATTTCAAATACTCCAGTATTTAGTCCTGCCTCAGGATCCCACCATACAGGTGTTTTACATAGAGAAGCTGAGCCTCTGCTTCCCCAAAAGCTTACATCTGAGATTTTCATACTTAATATTTCTATTTGTCTGTAGCTGATTAATCATTCTACAAATTCCATTATTATCAGCAATTTACCTTCTGGGGAAGTAAAGTTCAGGAAAGAGAAAGAACTTACCTAAGGCCTTATCACACACTCAATCACTAGGAAATGAGACCCAGACATCCATAAATATGGAAAAAATCTATATGTGTTTGGCAATAAGCTTTTGGGGCTTTGCTTGCCATTCGGACTCATGCAGGAAATGGAATTTTCCTGTTCCTGTCAACCTGAAATGCCTCCAAGGTCACAACTGCTCAGCTGGAAGATGGTAAATACCACAGCCTCGTTTCCTTGATGCACACAAGAAAGAGATAAACTCAGCCTAACCTTTTCAGTTTACTTTACTAAGTTTACTCTGGGATCATTTTATGGCCCAGGTGACTCCCAGCTCAGCCAGTGCAGGATGCTTAAGTGATATTGTAATATGAATAGTAAATCTTAACTTGGGACTGAGCAGGAAGCTGCTGAATGCTGACAAACAGTGCTGTAAAAAGCCACTTTAGAGGTGTATGAAAGCACAGGGGAAAGCTCTGCCTGGCTGTAGGCATGTCAGGCTGCCTAAAGAGGCACGTGGATACTAGATCTTTGCCCACCTTCTCCCACAGCACACTTTGGACCACATAACTGATTGGCACGTTGATTTCTTCCCTGAATAATCAACCCCCTAATTAAGCTAAATGCTGCTTAATTCCACCAGCTTGTAAATGCTGCATTCATTATTCAGTTACCCAGATCTGAGGGAACTGAAGGGGAAGAAAAAACGCCTCACAGGATTTCACACCCGCTCCATTGGTCTGCAGAGACTCAACTTGAGGTGCAGAGTGACCCCCTCCTATCATTCTTCAAATAGATGTGGGAAGGGGTGGTGGCAAATCACACACCAGGAGGATCAGGGCTCTCCCTTTAGAGTGACTAAAGCCAAGGGACATGGGGACAGTACTTGACTGGACCCAAGGGAAGAAGAAATAGGCACTGCCCTTCCAGGTGGTTGGTACTGATCTCCCACCTCCTTCTCTAAAGCACAGCAGGTGCTGCCTGTGGAGCAGCTGCCACCCCTAGGTGTTGTGCTGCAGAGCTCCAGGGTGCCTGTGGTGCTTGTGTGGTGGAGCACACAGCTCAGGCTCCCAGCTCCAAGCTGCCCCACGGCTTGGAGAATTGGAAGGAAATATCCTCTCCCACTTGCTTGAGCAGCATCCAAGCCTTTTGTTCATATCCCACTCTCTAGGGGAGGATGGGGTCTGATTGAGGCTCACAAGGAAATGGTAACTCAGCCATTTGGCTGGGCTACACACAGGAAGCCCTGCCTTGGCCACGGATTAGAGTGGGCATCTCCACAGGGCTCCATCTTTGTCTCCTTTTTCTTTTGAGGGTGCTGAAAAAAATACCAATAGGACAGTGCCAAAACAGAACATGGAAACAGCCAGACATAACCACAGAATGGAGGGAGAGGGATCAGGAGTGGCAAAGACAAGTTTGAAGGTGGACATGCATTTTCAGAGACAGTTCTGATTTGATGCAAAAGCATTTAGAAATTTGAGTTTAATACAGTGAGTCAGAGCAAGCCAAAAGCTGAGATAGTTTCATCCAGAGCAGTGATATTTTATTTTGGATTTCCCAAGTATTTTGACTGTCCCCACAATGGACAATGCAAAATCAGTGGAAGTTGCTGTGAGATCACTGATGCTCTCCCCTCTTTCTGTCTGACCTCCCAACCTCAGCCAGAACAGAGCTCTGCATCCCCATTTTCCCACTCCCAGAGGACTCCCTCACACCCCGCTGCAGCTCTCTGCATCTCAGCTCCTGACTGCAGTATCCACTGGAAGACAGCCAGGAGGAGAAATTTTACCCAATGAGGAAGCCATTCACCAAAGTGAACTGACTCGCATTATTTCCTCCATAATCCACATTTGGAGCTGGTTTTAAATTTCTCTGATCAAGTAGAGATCTGAAGGCAGCTGTCTCAGATCACCTCAAGTTTGGGCTGTTTCTACCTCCTTGCTTTTATAGCTCTAGGTTTCTTTTTTCTTTTTAAAAAAAAGGCCTCCAAGCAAAATGATCTGTTTCAGGTTGAACAAAACACCCATTCAAATCTAAATGAAAACTTTTGAAAACAGAGAAAGAAAATATCAGATTATTTTAGGTTGACACAAAATATACTGCCTAATCAGATCAATACAAAGACCCTGTCAGGATTTTTCCCCATAATATCTATACCCTGGAACCAGACAGTACGATTTCTGATGGTGCAAACATGACTTCACCCCATCTTCCCAAATTTTTACTCAATTAATTACTTTTTTGTCTACATAGACATCCATAAGGAGGGGTTTTTTTAGGAGGATTACTCACTGAAAATGTTTCTATTAAGTTCTTTTAAAAAACAATAATATGTTAAATGTGCATGCATGAATTGTGAAAGTGCATATGTTCAGACAAAAATTTTTGAACATAGTGACACTTATTAAAAATTTCCACTGAGTAATCCCAAATTCAAGGCTGTTTGGGAACTGCTTATATTTGCTTTATTCACGACAAAGTTATTTTATGCTCTTCTCAGTCTGAGACTGGACTGCTGGAACATCCTTATTCATATGGAAAAAAAAATAACTATTAAATGCCCCAAAATCCAGGTATCACCATTCAGCCAACTACCCATGGATTAAGTAAAGGTTTGGTTTTCTTTAATGACCAGCCATAATCTGTATATTTGTAAGGCACGTAATAAGATCTCATAAATAATATCAAATAGAATTTAGACTTCAGGGTCTGAAATTCAAAATTAGGCTTTCCAACAGTGTGACTCTCCTCAGCAGTTTGTCTTTGCCTGTTGACTAGCAATGCTGGATAGAAGATAGGATATCAGCAGTGGGATTATCAGGCATACTGTTCCTATTATTGGCATGTAGAAAAAAACACATTCTTTTAGATGAGATTTATCAAATAAAACATTATGACTTATCAGCTTTGTTTCTTTTTTAAAAAAACCCGACTGCAAAATGATGGCAAAGCTAAGCAAAACCCCAGTTTACAAATTCGAAGAAATTTTCAGAGAGTCTCAGGTATAACAGGAATGGTGGTAGATTGATACTGCAGATAAAATATGTTGAAAACATGGTATAGAGAGATGGGCAATTTAAAATAATAAGAGGAAATTAGACTATAATGAATGTTTACACAGAGGGAAATAAACTGATACAATAGAGAATGGAGCTCTCAGCTCAGACAGATAAGCTTGGAGAGACACAAAAGGTATCAGAGAGATACCAAAGGCACAGTGAGGCAGGAAAACCAACAGCAAGTGCAAAGAGACAGAGCCCTTCAGGCTACAAGATAAACTGTGAAAAAACACGCTGAGTCCCCATTTCAGAAGCACATAAGCTACTTCATCTGTGTCCTTTGCAACAGTGAGAGAAGCAGCTGTCCAGGTTTGTGGAGGTGCAGAGGACAGTAGCAAGGAACTGAAATAGTGCATGGCACAGTGATGGAGGCACCTTCATCCCCAAGAAATGATGCACCAACACTAACCATGCAAAATCAGTGATGAATACCTTTTTGCCTTCCAGCAGCACTGAAGAATCAAATTTGTAGAAATATTAGATTTAGCTTTTTCATTCTTAATCTCTAGAACTGGAAACACTGGGATTTTCTTGGAGTGAAACACACTCAAATGCCTTAGTGAGTGAAGAAGATTTAGTGGGAATAAGAGATGGGCAGGACTGGTGACAGCTGTCTCCCTCAAAAGTGGCACGAGTTAGTTGTCTCCCCTCTCTCACTCTTTGTGTTTGCACAGGGCTGCTACTTCACAGTCCTACAGGGAACAGATAAATAGTGCAAGGAGGAGACACAGGATGTCCTCTTTATTATGGAGCAGCAGAAGATGCTTTTTGCTCCAGCTGCTGGAAGACTTCTGCACAGGCACTGTGCTCTGTGCCCAAAACATCTGCAGTGACTGTGTGATCAGGATCCCCTGGGTTTTCCTACAAATTATCCTCCTGCATTAATATCCAAGGAAGAAAAATGACAGAATGCAGATATTCAACTGCAAAAATGCAAACAACACAATTTTGTTTCATTGACTTTTTTTTTTTCCCAGCTGGTCATTAAGTGCAGGACTGTGTTGCAAACTGGTTCTCACCTCATCCACAGCCCTCCAGGTCTATTCCATGAGGGCAGAGCCTTCAGGAGGGGGGGTGAGAGAGGCTGTCTCTCACCCTTCCTGGACTCACCAGCCTTCAGTGCTATGTCACATGAAGTGAATCAAATTGGTTCCACCGGAAAGTTGTTTTTTAAAAGACACCTGAAGTGCAACTTGTCTGTCATACTGCAAACTCTTTAGGGGGAAAAAAATGAAAAAAATCATGTTTTCCCAGGGTTTGGTGTGTGGCAGGTGTTTCTGTGAATAAATGAGAGCCCCATCAGACCGAGTGACTTGTAGGTTCCTCCTGCCCAGGTGGCACATGAGCTACAGTGTTGAGCTGGAGGCCTGTGTCCCCATTATCCATCCCCAGAGCCAGCTGCTCCCACACCTGAAATATCTGTGCAGAAAAAGTTCCCTCAGATTTTGTCTCTTGACTCAGATGGGATGGATGACTCCTGATTTGCTGCCATAAAGGAACGTACACCTGACAGGCACTGAGACTTTGAATCAAGCAGGATTTCCAACACTGTGCAATGGCTTTTTCCCCAAAAAAAAGTTAAAGTTTTCACAGTTTGAAAACAACTCCTGGAGAAGATGGCAGCAGCTGAAGGAGTTTGGCTGGAAATTGTGCTACCCCTTGATCAATCCTCACTGCACAGCAGTTCTGTGTGTGACTCCCGGATCGTTTGAAGGTGCTTGGGATGGCTTCAGGCTTTTGGCTTTTTTATGCAAGCAGATTTTCATGCTTTGATATCTTCTCTGACATGACTTTTGATCCAGTGAAGGTGATGCTGACACTTTGGGAACAGTGAATATTTTGTGTACAGTGCTGCTGGAGCACTGCAGTTGCCTGAGTTATTTTGGAGGAACTCTTTCACAAAGATGCAGCCTAATAAATATGATGAAAAGTGAGAGCTCTGATAACTGCAGTCAGGATGTCTGCCCTGGTCCAGACCAAGGCATTGCAGCTTGTCAGTATGCAGGGACCATCAAACATGATCCAGGAGAGTCGTGAGAGAAGGGGGAGCACAGCACAGACTGGTCTGCGCTCTGTGCAGTGAGAACAGCACTTTGGAATATCCAGATTATTCCCCCTCAAAAAAGCAGATGATGTTTCAAGCTGTCAGACTGGCAAGTTTTGGGAAAAGTGAAGAAACCCTGGTGGAAAGTCTGCACTTTGCTGTTCCTGCCAGGGTAAAGCAGCACAGGGAATGAGGGTCACCAGCCAAGGAATGCTATGTGCCTCAGGGAACCCCCTGCTGAAGGACTTTCAGCTAATTGAGAAAGTCAAACATCCATATTCCTGCTGAAAAAGAGGCTGCACTACCTTCATCGGGCATTTCAGCTACAAAGGGAATTGTTCATAAAGGCAGAAGGAATTAAAGGAGGGAATTAAAGGACGCAGTATTTAATGGGGCAGATTGATGTGCACGCTGATGAGAAATACTTCAGATTGACTAAATGTCTGTTTTGGCTGAAACAGCCTTTTTTTTTCCCCTTGGCCAGTGCTGTCTGGGATTTTTGTTGTTTGTAAGTCATGCCTCTTGCTGTGACCCAGCCAGAACTGAACCTGGCCAAATAAAAAGTGTGCTTCAAAAAAAAAAACAAAACAAAACAAAAAAAACCAAACCAGAATCACTACATGCCCTAATTTCTACCATTCTAAGGCCCATGAAAGGAAATGAGTTTTGTGCTAATGTAGAAATCCCAGCTGGGTTGCAGCCTGCCTGGCTGCAGTGTAAGGACTTGCTGGAGCTCAGTGCGGTTTATACCAGTGTTCCAACCCCCGTGCTAAGCAAGGAGGGGACGTGGGGCTGTGTGCTGTCATCTTCTCCTTCCTAAACTGAGGAGGCAGCCTCATTTGAAGCACAGTAGCTTGGACCTTCTAAGCATTACAAAGAGCTAAGCTACCCTGGATTTATATTCATCCAACTTTTCCAGTTGATGAAGTTACCCAAGTGCAAGCCCCCGTAGTGGGACTTCCACCAGAGTCAGTCTTGCGTGGATTTACTTTCCGAGGGAAAATTATCCAACCAAGCTAAATCATTTCAGGCAGAGCAGTTGTAAGAGCTTGTTTACACGAATCTGCTCAGAAAAGTTGATCTGAATTTTTAAGTGGATTAGTTAAACTGCATTAATTAAAGCCCTTTGTGGGAACTGTCAGAATTAAAGTGTCTTTGATTTGATTTGGTTTACTTCTCTTCCAAGGCTAAGTCACATTAAAGCCACTTTACTTGTGAAACGAGAGGTTTAATGCAATTTACTTAATTCATTTTAAACTCCTGCTTTTAGTTAATTTAAATCAACTTTCCTGATTTTCCTTGTATAGACATGCCCAAGGAAAATGAAGATCACTGAAATAGAAACACCTAAGAGAAACTTTGAGAAAAATCAAAATATTTCACTAGTCCCTCCAGGACCTTAATATCCTTGTCACCAACAAGATTTGGGAATTGCAGATAACACTGTCAAGGTCCAAGGATTGAGAAACAGATCCTTGCTGCTGAGCTACAGTTGCTGATCAGAGACAGGATGGCCAGTCCTGCACAAAAACTTTACTCCAGCCTAAAATAAAAGATGAAAAGTTAAGAAAATGCCTCCTATCCCTCAAAATAAAAACAGGGCTCAGGCTATGGCCTGTGGAGAGAGAAGAAGAGAGGTTCCTGAATATGTGAAAGAAGAAGGAAATTTTATTTAAAGCTCTGGTGACAATATCTGCATTGTTTCTCCCTCCTGAGCCAGAAGGCACAAACAATATTGGGAAAATGCTGTTGGAGGTGGCCTGGTCTTCTTTGCCCTGGAAGTATCACAACTGTTTCAGGCACTGGCACAGGGAATATCGTGCAGCAGACTGAAGCTTGAAGATCTGGGATGTGGAGGCATACAGGTGACTTTGCATGTCATCAGTCCTGGCTCTGAAGGACCAGCTCTGAGCCAAGAGCCAATCTGCCAGACAATCCCAAAGTGTCACCTATGAAAATCAGAATTCAAGGCGAATCTTTGAAAACTGTCTATTTCTACATGTGCAACCTGCTTTCACAAGACACTTTGATGCCTGTGAAACTCTACCCCCTCTGTGCACCGTATTTTTCCAGACTGGCCCTGTGCAGCTGCCCAGCAGCCAGCCCAGGCCACAGCGAGCAGCACGTGCAGTGACAGGGTCACTGAGCCCCAGATGAATGATCAGAGCAGGGGACTGCCACGTCAAATGAGAGGCAGTACGAGGCAGGCTCCTTGTGCTGCCGAGATCCATTTTAGTATTGAATCATACTCCACATGGCAGCCTAAGTGAGAGCAGAGGTGGTGATTAGCGGCTCTGTGTCTGTTTGGAGAAGGCTGCATGCATGACTGAGCATGAATGGCCTGATTATGAGTGGGTGCAACTCCACTCAAAGGGACTGAGCGGGCAGAGCTGAGGTAGCAATGATTAGCTGCCACACAAGGTAAGTTATTGTCCCCTGGGATGCTAAAATATACTGTACTTAATAGTTCACTGGCCACATGCATTCCAACGGTTGATACTGTCGCAGCCGGAAACATTCATTCACTTAATTAGTTTACTTTTCCAGTTTAAGCCAAATGGAAAATCCCCCTGTACAGCATTCTTAAGCTGGCTGTTGGGCCAGTGTTGATCAGCAAAGTCCTTTTGACTTTGCAAAGTTGCCTGGGTTTCCCCAGAAGGACGTGAGGTCGTTTAATCACCTACCTTATCACAATGCCTTATCACAGCCATTATAGGGATGCTCTGGGATTTTCTCTGGATAATCTGACCCCAAGATTTGTGACAGCAGCCATTGAAATCAGTGGAAAATGAGCCTTTGTGTGACAGGGTTGTCACTTGTCCATGATCTTAATTCTAGGTGTGTGACAGGGAGGACAGGAGATGACTCATCCTTTGTCAAAAATCCTGTGTGTCACAGACTTGCAGTTATACCTTCCTCCAGAGGAACCTCAGCTACTTACCCATAATAAATGATCTTCTGGTGACTTCCTCTCCCATCTCTGGGAGTCATGAATATTTGACTTAACAAATTAATCTTTTCACTTTCATTCATAGGAAGACAGATGCCTTTATATATGGAGTGCCTGAAACAGAGGATTAAAAAAAGACCACAAAATGAAGAATCTGATTTTCAAGTAACTAATTGCAAGGGTTAGGCCAGACCCTCAACTGCACCAGAGCAACACCATTTCAATCAGCAAATGTACTTCTCCACCTCTTTCTATCTCACTGGTCCTCCTTCGCAAACACCAACAGTGCCAGGACCCCACCAGGGTCCTCAGCACCTGCATAACCACAGCACCAAACTTTGCATAATTTACTGTTTTGTGGAGAGTCACAGGGGCCTTACTCTTCAGGTCCTCCTTAGTCAGTAGGCCCATCAAGGCCTGCTGCCTTCTAGTGACTCTGCTTCACAGGGGCAGTGCTTGGATTTGGGTTGGGTGCTCAGGGACATGGCTTTGGGGGCAGAGGACCCTGATATGAAGGTTTGGTGAGAATATTGTGCTCCATCACCTACATGGCAAGGGAGTGTAACAGCAGTTGGGATGGTGTCAGCATTTTGTGCTGCATTACTCTGTCTGGTTGGTTGTTTGAGTCCTTTTTTTAAACCTTCAGCAGAAAGGCTGGGTTCTGGAAAGGACTGCTTGGATGCTCACAGTCCTCCTTGTGTGGCATTCCATCCTGTGAAGAGCCCAGGAAGTGCGGCAGTACTTAAATTCCCACACACCACTTCCAGTCATCTGCAGAGGCTGATTCTGCAGTGATTCACAGCAGGATATCTGTGTCTCAAGCCTTGTCCTTCTGTTTGCTTGTGTTTGCTTCTGCATCCTTTGCTCCTGACCTATTCAATGCGTTACTGAGCCCTGCAATTATTTTTCCATTCATTTTCTCCTTTCCTGACTCATTTAGCAAACAAATACTTCTTGACCTCTTGTGCACTAAGACGCACCATCTAGCCCAGTGTGGTGGAAATTGGGAATCTGCTGCCTTTGGAAATTCTGCAAGCTGGTAGCAGGGAACAGTTGTCCCCTGGATATGTTGCTCCAGTTCCACTCCAGAGCTTGCTCATGCAAGAAAGTAATTTCTGGTCTGCATTTGTGTGAGAAGAACAAAACAGCCTGCTCATTTTCTGTCTCCAGGCAGACTTCCCAAAGATTATAGGAAGAGGATGGGCCTAGGGGCCTTCTGGCCAGGAATGCAGCAGACCATGGGACAAACAAGCATGATGGCACAGTCAGGTGGCTGCTGTGTCCAAAGCAGCCCAAAACTGCTGAGTGCTGCAGCCTACCCGCTTATTGATGGCCCTCCTGCACCAAACTGCCCCATACCTGGGTCTAACCCCACAGAGAAAATCCGAGGGGCTGGTCTCCCAAAGGGTCTCACTGCTGTGTTGCTTTTTCTCTGCATTTTTTATGAATTTTTGAGAAAACTCTGGTAGTGAGACATTTGTGCAAACAGGAGTGCACTGCATGCCCCGAGTGCCTGGGATGAAACAGCACACTCAAAGCCTCCGTGCTGAGCTGCCAGAGTGTCCTCAAAAGCATATCTCATCCCCACTGGCTATTTGGGATTTCAAGGTTGCTGTTTTCATCACAGGCAAACCAGCTTGCCTTTTTTCCCAGCATTTCTGGTGCAGAACATGTTCTGTTGTCCTTCTGCAGCTGAAGGGGAAGGAGTTGGGGGAGATGGGGAGATGGAGAGATAGGGGGGGCTTCTGTGATGCTCTTTTGCCATTCCCTTTTGTGTCATGCTTTTTGTTTAGTTGGAAAGGCAGGGCAGGGATGCTGGCCTTATGTCAGGAAAAGCAGTTTTGCTAGGAGGTAACAAATGCTGCTACCCAAAAGGAGGACTGCAGCAAGGGTGAAAGATTTGAGTGTATTTCCAAAAAATGAAGGGGGACACATGCAAAGATCTACAACAGAGTCCTTGCCATCAGAGAGGTGGTCTGTCTGGAAAAGTCTGTCCATAGGGGCTCTTTTCCCAAGATATTGAGATTCACTTGTGCAAAAGGAAGGGTCCCCAAATATTTCCCTAAAATGACAGCACAAACCAGAAGATCTAGCCAATGAGTTCATCAATCTCAACATTTATTTTGAGGTAAGTCTCACACAGAGATGGTGGGTGGTGCAGAGCTCCCTTTCTCCATGGCTATGGGGAGCTTCCATCTGCCTGTAGGATCGTGATGGGGTACAGGGATGGTGAGTAGTGAGGAGATCCCTTCATCCATGGCTGTGAAGAGCTTCCAGCTGCCTGTAGGATCACAGTGGGGTATAAAGGCAGTGGGTGGTGTGGAGCTGCCTACGTTCATAGCTGTAGAGAACTCCCAGCAGTCTGAAGGACCATAATGGGGTACAGAGCAGGGCTAAGTGTGTTTCCTTATCTTTAGGGCAATGTTCTTGTACAAAGTTCCTTGTAGAAAGTTTCGTGCTCCCTGGGTGGTAGAGGAAGGAGAGGCTGGGTGCCTGCCATGCACTGGTCAGTGTCCCTGTTCAGGGATTTAGCTGTCAGAGATAGGAACATCAAAGAATGCAGCAACCCCCAGCAGCCCCTGCCTCCATAACTGAGGCTCTCCCAGCCTCAGGTCAAGGCTATCCAACCCATGTCTCCCTGATGGACAGGAAATGTCCAAGTCCAACCATGTCACCAACCCCACTGCAATGTAGGCCACCACCAGTGTCTCCCCTGCTGTGACTTGGACCTTGGGGCTGGTGACAGGAACCCCTGTGTGGCCAGCCCTCAGCTACCTGGAGAAAAAAGCTGTGTGTGTTTGCCATGACTGGAGGGGGCTCCCAGCTGCCTGTAAGACCAAAGCAGGGTATGGACTGGGGCTCTCTGTCCTGTAGCTCTGACAGATCTCTGGCTGCTGTTGGAGAAGGGAGAGAACAGGAGCATTCCATGGTCCGGCCCTAACCACCTGTCTGGCTGTAATAGACAGCCAGAAGTGACAGGGGAGGAGCAGCCTCCCGCTGTTGCCCTGTTTTTTGCTGAGCCTTCTGTTTTAACCTTGGAGTCAGAGAATTTCACACAGTTTTATGTAAACAATAGCCGATGTTTATTTAACCGTATTTTCTGTTTTTCATTCCTTTTGTGATAAGAGAAGGTTTGATGAGCATCTTTTTTCTCCAGTGGGATTGAGGAGGAAGTGACATGTCCTCCAATCCCTTGTGGAGTTGAGAATCTTATGAAACATTTCAAATGTAAATAAACTCTCTCTTTTCCCTCCTTTCTGCTGAATCTAGCAGGTGTGAGAGTGTCCTTTATTGTGCCTTCACAGGCACAACCTGCCACCACCATGGGCATCCCCTGCCACCACCACTCCTGCCACCCACTCCAGCCCTTTGTCACCTGGCCTCCTGTCTGCCAGTCTGGTCTGGAGTAGCCCTTTTCATACCCAATCTGGGCCATCCACATCACCAATACACCCTGGGAGATGGCCACTGCCAATGTTCTGCCTGCTGTGACACATCACAAGGGCTGGTGCCTGGAATTAGCACTGCATCACGGTGACATGGCTATTATCTCCCACCATTCAGCTGAGAAGAAACAATTAAATAATAAAAATACATAAATTAATTAAAAGAGATAAACAACCTCTGGCAATATTGCGGTGGAAAATTAGGTAGCTGCAGAAGCTAAATAAAGAATAGGACCTCAGAAAATGTTAAAAAAAATAATTAAAAGCAGCAAGTCCTACTCACTGCCCAAGTGTAAAGAATTGTGTGGTACTTGCTGCTGAGATTTGTGTGTTTTTGAAGACTAAATTCTTGAAAAATGCTTGTCAAGTTGACTGCAGGCAGCATTTCACACTTTTAGAATTAAAGACGTCCAGTAGAAAATGATGCATCCACAAGTGGCTGATGGTACTGAGCATGGATCAGCATGAACTGCAAGGCTCACATCTTTCTTTCCCTGAAACAAACCAGAGAATTCTGCCAGAGACTGTCCTGTGCTACATACTTCAGCTGGACGCTAGAATGAAATTCAAGAATTCCCTTCTGCTTGGTTCACTGCAGGCTGCTACATGCAGTCTCTTTAATTGACAGGACCAGAAGCACTGGACACAAGCTAAAATGCATCAGGCTCTCTCTGGACATCAGGAAACACTTTTTACAGAGACCAAGAACTGGCACAGGTGACCCAGGGAGGTTGTGGAGTCTCTAACCTTGAAGATATTCAAAAGCCACCTGGTCATGGTCCTGGGCAAGTGGCTCTGAGTGGCCCTCCTTGAGCTCAGGAGTTGGAGCAAATGACCTCCAGAGGTCCTGTCCAGGCTCAGCACTTCTGTGAGTCTGTGATTCAGGCACCAGCCACCCCAGTAACTACTGATACAGTCTGTGTGATGCCACAGCTCATGGGCTTTCAATAGGCAGCCAGGGATCACATCCTCTGTGTGCAAACTCTGACCTTCCTTTGCAGACCACTAGAAGAGCAAGTAATTTACAGCTATTAGAGTATCAGACTACAATTTTCCAGCCCTGGACCTGTTTTAGCTGAGCAGTCTTCAGCTGGGACAAATTAAGATCCCAGAAGACTCACTAGTGCAATGCATTTTGAACTTAACCCAAGGAAGTTGTCTGAGGCAGCTCATCTGCTGCCTTCAGCAGCCATATTGCCCCTGAGGAAAGCAGGTGTTTTCTAGACATCCGTAAAGCTTCTGGGAAGAGAACCAGGCTGAGCAGCTCTCAACAGTTCATTACCCATTTCTGTGCCTGTGTGTGAAAGAAGGCGCTGATGTGTTGTGATCCTCCAGCATTTTGCACCTTCTCTGCTTTCAGTCCTTGCAGAGATAAGTGGTTACACAGGGTGCAAAGCAGTGACGACTCCAGCCTGCAGTGTTTCCAGATGCGAGGAGCAGCACTGGTGCTGGAGAGCCCTCCTGAGAGCTCCTGCCTGCTTTGCAGACCTGGGACTTCATAGATGTCAGCTGAGCTCCAGACAAGCATGTGGACTCAGTGATGCTCTTCTGAACCCAGCACAAGTTCTGAACTATTTAGGGCTTTTGTTCACTTGTCGTTTCTCATTTCCTCCTTTTAAAGAAATCTTCATTCCTTTGTTAAGATACTGTTTAAACCTCTCGGCAGCTAAACCATGTACGAAAAGGAGTGAGCACACCTTGCCCGGGTTTATATGCTGCAGGAGGTGTGGCAGTTTAGAGATGACAAGTCAATAGTAAATAAATCCTGGCTGCATGTTTTTTTCACCTTTTTCCTCTGTAATGAATCCTTTGAAAATCCGGCACAGCTGGCACTCAAGTAAGGGGCTATTTGGCTCCCTGTTTAGCTGCTCCATCATGAAACGTAGTGATAGTCAGACAAAAATTGCATGAAAATGGCACCTAGGTGCTGCTTATAAGGAGGTGTTTTCTGTGGGCCTCCTGAGGCATGCGTGCCGAGTTTAAGGATCGATTGGATTTTTTCTCCCTCTCTCATTCCTGTAGCTGGGATGTGCTAACCATTTTGTGCTCAGATGTCCTGCCTCTCCCACTGCAGTGCCAGCTAATGTCTGATTCCAGAAGCTTTGCAGTTGGCAATGTTTTAATAAGCAGAAAGAGCACAGCTTGATTCTCAGGTAACAGGCTGAGCTAGCTGTGCTGGCAGTCAGAGCAAAAAACATGGTATTGACTTGAAGACTGAGTGAATTTGGAATAGAAATTGCGGAGGAGGAATAAATGTGGCATACGAGGATGTCACTTTTACACCTTCCAGATGATAACTGCACTCTAAAGCAGAGAATCTCTGACAGTGACGTCCTCTTTCAAGCATCCAACATCTCTGCCTGTACTTGGTCCTCCTGCAAACCCCCTGTTTTCCCAGCTTTGTCTGACTCACGCTGTGTATTCTTCACAAAATACACTGTCGCAAGCTCTGTTTATGAGAGTTACTCAAGCTTGTTTCCAAGTTAGAATTCGTGTTTTATGAGGAGGTGGATAGGTGAGTAGGGGAGAAGTTGCCACTTGGGCAAGGGCATTGGAAAGCACTTACTGGAGATAAAAGTTGCAGGCTAAGTAGCACACCTCTGACTGTGTTGCATAAAAAAGTTCCTGCAAACTCTTTTCTTGCCTCTCACTGCAACATCTTTCAGGTCATCCATGAAATCAGCATCCGAGAGAAAGTTATTTCATCACTTTCTGCTACACCATTGACCAGGATGTTTATTCCCAGGAAATTAGTAGATCACCTGGAATCTTAATTGCCTGAGATATTTGGGATGTCACCACGTTGTATCATATAGGGAACAGACGCCTTCTGGAGGGCAAGGCCACATCTAGGTGTGTGTCCTGGTGCAGCAAGGAAGGGGAAAAAAGGCTAGAAGTAGATAGTGTCCTTCTGGTAGCAAGATCAGTGCTTGCTGGAAGACCCTGTGGCAACCGAAATACCTAATTTATTTTCAGGAAAGGGTGAAAAAGGGATTAAAAGCAAGAAATCAGGCTTTCTGCTTTTCTGGGAGAGAGAGGCAGTTTGATAATAAGCTGCTTTCCTGTCGGCAGCTTGGGGTGATGTACTTCCAAGAGCCACGTCCCTCGGGACAACACCCTTGGCGAGTGTGGCCGACCCTCTCAAAATCCTGTTAAGAGTGTGAAAGCGAATGTCCGTGAGTGAAGGATACTAAAGCCTCCTTCAGAGGGCAGGCAGCTGGCCCTGCAGGGAGGGATGGTTCACAAACTGCCTTGCACCAGGATGCTTCCACCCTCAGGAGAGAGATGCTCCACTGTGTCCACCTCACCGGCTCCCAGAGGCAACTTCTTTCTTCCAGAACTCCAAAGATGTGTGAAAACATGTGTGGCTAAAAGACATCATTACTTTATCAGGCCACATTTGGCACCAAGAATCAAAATCTGGCCTATGTAAAAATCTTAAGCAATATCATGGAAAAGTCAGCAGCATAGTGAGAGCAGTCATTTGTTTGCCTCTAAAAAGTGTGTTTGCAGCCTGAATGTGATATTCCTGGAGAACCCAAATATGGAAACAACTATAAAGAAAGCTCCAAATATCACATTCCACTCTTCAGAGCTTGTGTAATATAAACTGAATAAAAGTTCCTAATGGAAAAAAGGTAAATAAGTTATTTTTTAAATTTATTTTAATGGTGACTGTGTTATTAATAATGTATTTAGAGAGTTATTTTCAGCTATGTCCCTAGATCCAGTGAAATAATTACGTGCTCCAGGACAGCAGTAAGAGGATGAGGGACTACATATATCTTAGTGACCAGTTCTATAAATATGCTGCTAAAAATTAGTCACCATTGTCATAGCTGGCTCAAGAGAGACTTGTTAACTAATTATAGATCAAGCTGTGCATTAAAATTAAAGCCATTTGCAAGATATTACAGCAAATGTAATGTTCCCAAGAGATGTTAGATTGCACAGTCTTGAAACCTAAAGTGACTGCGTAACCTCTGTGGCTTGATCAGTGCAAAAAACAAGTTTTCAAACATTATTTGAATGTCATGGAGGGACTAGATAGAAATGCTGCCTAGAATGGGTCATTCCTTGAATTCCTTGACCTGAAGACCCTATAGAAGATGTACTAACCACAACACAAATTGCCTGGGTAAGCTACTTAGATATTGGCAGGTTTTGGGCATTGCTGTCTGGTTTGATGTTTTACAGTGTGTGCATGGTGGGATCTCAGTCCATGATTAGCAGCCTTGCCACAATATAAAACACACAGAATAATAGCATGGGCATTCTGGTCCTCAAAGCTGTATTTCAGGAGTGTGAAGTTTGTTTCCTGATTTAATGCTGCCACAGTCAAGCAGATTTGGTGCACCACATGGGTCTAATAAGTTTTCATGAGTATTTTAAAATTGTGGGTAACCTGAGAAAGAGAAGAAAGTATACTGGTAAATAAAGCATATTTACATGTAAATCACAGATAGCATTTCCAGGAATTTATCCTGGGACAGAATCTTAGGGCTGGGTGGCTGAGAAAGGTTACAGCCCAGTGAATGCACACAGGGAATCTTTATCACCTTGAGCTTCAGCTTGAGAGATAAAAATTAAAAAAAAATTAAAAATAGAAAAAAAAAAAAAAAAAAACAAAAACGAAAAAGGCAACACACAGTGCAACCTTGAACATCAAAAGGACCAAGCAGGCTGCCAGAGAGGAGTGGGATACTTCCACCTGCTTGATATCTTTGCTCTGGCTAAAATATTATTAATATTTTAGTATATTGACTGCTGCTTACTTTTCTGAAGCAACACCTTTAAAAACCACGCAGTGCAATACAGAGATGAAGCTGGATGATGCCTGGTTGAGATCAACTGCAAGAGACAGAACTGTAAAAAAATAGACAAAAATCGGGACTGAAGCTAAGTCTTCTCCTTTTTTTTTTTTTTCCCTCAATTTGGATTAAATTTTCCATTTGCCAATATAGAACAGAGCATCTGGTTGCAAAGAAGCTGGTAGCTGGACTGCAGCATTCAATTACAACTAATCTGCATCACTAGATACTTCTAATGTACCTGGAAACTATTTTGATCCAAGAGTAATTGGTTTATTGTACGCATTTACAGGTACACAAAGAAAACAAAAATTGTGACTGAGCTAAAATTCAGCTCGTTATTTGCTATTGTGGCATTAATTATTGACCAGATTCTTCAGTTACTGAACAATTTAAGCCTGCCACGAGCAGTAGTCATTCTTCTGAACAATGTGTTGGAAGCTGTTCTGAGATGAAACCCTAAAATGTAGAGTAATAGCACAGCCCAGTGGCTTAACAAAGCATAAACCACCACCTAGGGATCTACTGATCTGGGCAATTTAATGTATTTTATCAAAAAGTCTGGGAAATGTGAAAATAAGAAATTATTCTAGGGTCAGATAGAAGTGAATTCTTTATTCTAATCCCCTTTCTTTATCCAAAATCATTCTGAAAAAGTGCTTTCAGCTATTGCTGGCTACGAAGCACATTCTCACTCTCATATCATTTTATGTAGAATTCTTTAAGACTATTATGCAAAACTATATTTAAAATAATAATTTAATTTAGAATAATTCATGCTCTAAATTATGTTATTGTTATAATTCTATTGTTTCAGAGAATTATTCTTTGTCCTTGCTTGGATCTGCTTTTATTTTCATGTACAATTTGCATATATCCAAGCAGTCATCTGAAATCTACTGACACTGGCCTACGTGCACTTATTTATTCTAGAAAATAGTTGCTGTCTAACAAAAAATACACCACCACCTCTACCACCCCCAAATTAGTCTTGGACTAGAGGAAAGGAGTGGGATGTTGTGGCTGCACGGGCTTTTTTTTGGGTTTGGGCTGGGGTCTGGGCTGGAGCTGGGGTTGTGTCAGGGCTGGGGAGGCACCTTGTAGCAGCAGCATTTTCAGCTGGGCAAGGCAGGAGGGGTGGTGGGCGGGGAGGATGTTAGGTGCCTGTTTCTCATCCCATTAGGAAAATGGGATGTGTTGAAGGATGCCCAGGGACACAGGCCATGGAAAGGCTCTCTAGTTCCTCATAGTCCTTGCCTGTCTGGGCTGTAAGAGAAGGGTCCAAAAAGGGCTGTTGGATGCCTGAGAATGGAGCTCATGCACGTTAATGCATGTGGGTAAGACAAATACCTGTCCAAGTGACCAGGAAATAAGGTGGAAAGTGCTGCGCCTTAGTATGTCTCCTCTAATTAAACAGAAATACCTTAATTTAGGAAGCATTGCTTTTTCTGCTGGGATGAAGTAATGACCCCATCCCTTCACGGGCAGGACAGCTTGTCACAAAACCTGCACAGAGTCCAGATCTGGACTATGGATAGGCCAGCTGGGAGGGAGGGGATGAGAACCCCTATGGTCAGTGAAAACTTTAGAAAGGAAAAAAGATAATGTAGTGCTCAAAGAAGACAAAAAAACCTGGCACAGAAATGGCAAATGAAAAGCAATAAACTTTTTTTGAGGGATGCCACTTGCAGCAGAGTCGAGTCAAAGAGTCCGTGTTGGTATTGTAGCAAGCACGGGTCCCCAGCAACACAGATTTCTCTCTGTTGACTAGAGGAAACAACCCATGCGTCCTAGATAATTCCCTAAATTAATTCTACCAGAAGATGCTACAGATAAGAGGTGACCTTGCACACTGAGTCAGTTTGTTAAACAAGGTATAACTGAGGTGGCCAAGTCCTGCACACCACAAGTCTCTGAATCTGAATTTTAGCACTGTGTGTGGTTTAAATATATTGAATCTAGTTTCCATCGTTGTTAGTCCCATGGGTAGCAAAGAATGGGGTTGAATAATAATTACTAATACAGCTAAAAAGAAAAAAGAAGACTCAAACTCTGAGTTGTATTTAGTGCTTTTAAATTTCTGTACAGCCCCAGAGATAAATAAATGTAATATGCAGGCACTTGGACCAGCAAAAAACCAAAGGTGCGCCTCACCAACAAAGTCCCTTGGGATTTAAGGATTTGTGGAGAGGGACACAGGCAAAGGCAAAGCTGAGCAGCACTCTGGGCTCTAGGTGCTGACGATTGCAAGCAGCACTGGTTTAACAAGAGGTAGCCTGAAGTCCACACGGCACTGTAGCTCTGGATGTATCACCTCTAGGTTGCAGTATGGTGCCAGCAGAGAGTCTCAGCTGGCCATTATGCATGAGAAAGTCCCAGGCAGTGACCTAGCAGCTGGAGAAATGAATAGTGTGGTTCCCAGCAGACCTGCTCAGTTACAACCAGGTGCCACAGATGACTAAACCTGGTGGGTAGGCCTTGTTGTTTCAATTTGCCAAACTTCAGGAGGCTGCAGTGACACTACCATACTGCCAACTCTTCCCCAGAACCAGCATGGCTTAGCAGAGCATCCTTCCAAAAGAATACATTCCTCTTTCACCTATTTTCTCTCAGACACAATCCAGTACATGTTGCCAGGGGATCTCTTGCCTGCATGTTTCTCTGGGTGACAGAGAAGCGACCTCAAAAACAGGAGAAAGTCCATCCCTGTGGTGCCCAGCTCCATCAAGATGCTTCCTAGCAAACCTTGTCCTGTCCTAAGCATTTGCCTGTTGACCAGCTGGGAGCAAACACAAACTGAGTAGGAAAACTTTATGGTTCCCTGATTAGCAGCTCTCATTTCCTTCCTTCCTTCCTTCCTTCCTTCCTTCCTTCCTTCCTTCCTTCCTTCCTTCCTACTCTAGGTCTCAGTGTCTGATTAAAGACGATATTATTTCTTCTTTTTTGGCAGGGCACAGTGTACTTCCCTGCCATTCAATTTTCCTTCCTTCCAACATATCAGGCACCAAGCCTGTTTGTCTATCCATGTTTTTCTGCTTAGGTGTGCCTGACTGAACTTCAAACCTGTGTAGTTGGTCCTCCAGAACAGCTCTGCATTCCTGACTCTCCTGTTCAGCAGGAGTCTGCAAGCCCTGAGTTGTCTATAGAGTCTTGAATCCATCTCTGGACCCAGTGTTTTCTCCACTTGCTTCTCTGTCATATTTTCCATGAGTTCTCTCAATCCTCTCTCTGGCAAAGAAAACCTCTGCCAGGAACTTCCTCAAAAACCACATCTCAAGCACCCAGACACAGATCACAAACAAATGACATGAAAACAAACACTTCTTTCCTCTTTCTAGGAGTTATGGATGTCCTTTCATCAACACCCCAAATCACCCTGATATTTTTTTTCTGTTTATTGGCTGTGGGATATTGGCACACAGTTCTGCCATATTTGAACACTGGTTCCACTGTCATTATCTTCTCAATCCCTGCTGAATCTAACGTTTCTCAGAGGGTCTTGTACATGACACTCTCCCAGAAAATGAAACTGAGAAGATCTTTTCATCCAAAATCCCAAGGGATTCACCTAAGCACTCACATTCCTGCTTATAAATGTTCTTGATGAACTATAGGTTAAAACATCAATAATTTTTTTTGGTGTAGAAATACCATGTAGAAATACTGTAATTCTGTCCCTTCTCAGAGTCTTCATAGAGGAAATATGCAGAATATCTTTGCTTATTCTTCATGCATTGTTCTGGTCCTGTAGGCTATTTCCATTCCCTTATTTATGATAAATTCATTCCAAGTTGTCACTAAAGCATTGCCATATGTTGCCCTTTGTTTTGCGAGGACTGTTACCTGAAGGTCTTATTTTACAAAGTATTATGGGTTCTGTGCTTCTCCTGCCTGATTTTAGCATTTTCCATTGTTTCATGAAGAGTGTCATGATTTCCAATGGCAAGCATTTGATACTGGAAGTTGCAGATCCCAGAAGTGTTTTCTACTCAGGAGAAAGGGCAGGATGTCCTTCAAAGTACAGTTCAGCTTTTCAGAGACCTAATTCCAATCCTTCTTTTTTTGTTCCTTTTCCCTTTACCCGATCACTTATCACTGGAAGGAAGACTGTTTTGTTCTACTCCTTGTCTCATCCCTCATGAACTTTGTCTTTTCCATGCGTATATTACCTTCGATTTTTGCCTTCCTCTTTCAGCATCTGAATTTATACAATTTAGGGCTTGTAATGGTTTCAGGCAGATAAAATATGTCATTCAGGAATGGCTTGGACTGTGCTTGATGTGTTTGCCTTCCTCACTCAGAAGGTGAAAAGTTTCAATAAAATGGTATCCTTTTTGTCTAATTTCCTGCTTTGACTTGGTCTTTTCACTCTCCTTGAAAGCAGAGTGAGTAAGTACTTGGGGACTATGTAATTCACTTATAATTGAAACAATAGACCATAAAGGTTCCTTGAGAGCAATTACATCTATCGAGCCAATGAGTCAGTTGTGCATTTGCACTAAGTCCAAGCGGTAAAATATATTTATGATTTTTTTTTTTTTAATGAAAGTTACTGCTCACTTAGTCTTTGGAGGCAGCACAATGCATCATGAGAGAGGGAGGCTTAAATGTGAATCTTCATGAGCAGCGTGCGTGACTTGCCATGAGAAAGAAATGCAATATGCTTTGTCTGGGCATGCTGCACCCAACCAAAGAGTTAGTATGTGTCTGATTAAATGTGGTCTGAAACATAATGGTTAATCTAAGAAAACTGGAGTGAAAACTAAAGCAAATTTAAGAGCATGGTGCTCAAGACTAGCTAGTAAGAAGGGGATAAACTGTGTATTACCAAAATTAGAAGTGCCTCAATTCCTTTGTTTGCTTTTGTCTTCAACCACAACCTAGGCTGACTCTGCTGACAAGCCTAGTTGAGGGCAGGAAAAAGCAATTACACTGCATTAACCCACCCGTCCAAGGGGGATTCTGGGAAAATCAAATCCTGTGCAAGACACTGGATTACAAATGAAGGAGTTTGGGATCAGCTACTAACTGTGTCAGAAACACAGCTGTCTGTATGGTCCTGGGACTCAGCTGTGTCTGTGTCCTGTAACCCTCTGTGATCCTGGGCATGTCACTTAGTGGGGTACCAATACCCAGATGATGGTCTCCAAAAAATAGAGAGAAAAGTGCTCTTTACCTTTTCCTTCTGCCTTTTTTGGGTGATCAGTTGAGCACTTGCTCCTTCATTAGGCAGCACAGAGATAGTAAAGTCCATGAGGGCTTTGCACAGGTGTAGCAGCCCAATATGTAGGAATTCATAGAATCATTAAGGTTGGGAAAGACCTCTAGGATCATTGAGTCCATCCCTTAACACAGCACCACCATGCTCATGGCTAAACCACATCCCCAAGTGCCACATCCATGTGCCTTTCAAACACTTCCAGGGATGGTGATTCCATCACTTCCCTCCATAGCCTGCTTCAGTGCCTGAACCACCCTTTCAGTGAAGAAATTTTTCCTAATATTTAATCTAAACCATCTGTTATATTCAATTATAAGAGATGCCTCTGCCTGAGTTAAGGTGCAAACGAGACCATATGCCAAGTCAATAGTACAGATTTTATTTAACAGTAAATTTAAGGTAGAGAGATAGAAATAATAGGAAGGGGAGGACAAGAGAAAGAGAGTGAGAGATGGAGAGGTTAAGCAAAAGATATCACCACCACATGGATTCCTGCAGCATCCCACTGGTCATTTTTCACCCTCATCTTTGGTTGTAGAGTTCCCAGAGTCCTTCTTCTGGAGATACCACTTTTATACAATCAAAGTCCTGGCTATTCACGGGGTGTGGATGCCATTCCCATTACTTGAGATGGCATCTGCACAAGCACTTGCTTCCTTTCCCACAGTTTGCCATGGTGGGAATTTTTGTCTGGATGCTAATCAAACCTCTACCTCTGTTAGGCCCAGAACTAGCTCCTACCTTCTGTGCCATCTGTGCTCATCTTAGGTTCCGTTGTGGTGGCTTAACTTATGGGCACAGTATTTTGAGACATGTAACTGCATTCTTTAAATCCTCACACCACCCTGGCCACTTCCTCTAGTCCTGTCACTTGTGAGCTGGGAGAAGAGACCAACTTTCGACCTCTCCACAGCCTCCTCTCAGGTAGTTGTAGAGAGAGAAGAGTACATCCTCCCTGTGCGAGACAGAGACAAAGAAAAACCACATTCAGGGCCTCACTGAGCTGGGGCCTGGCAGCTCTGAGGTCTCACCAGTTTGGAGGTCCAATCAAGCAAGGTGGTTCCATGGAATACCTACGGATCAGTGTGGAAAGAGCTTTGCACCAACACAGCCTCACTAATTCCAGCACCTGAGCCAACAGCCCAGGTCTTCATCACCACGTAGACAGAGCAGCACATTCAGCAGAGGCTGCTGAGATACCTCTGTTGCACCTCTACAGTGTGGCTTTGCAAGAAATATGAGCTTTATGTGCTTTATGTGATGAGGCTTGTTCCCTGCTCCACAGATATGCTCTTTTCCATGGAGAGTGTTTCAGCTCCCTCTTAAAAGTGAGTGTGCATTTAAGTGCTTCTCACCACGGAGATAATTGAGTACACATACAGCATCTATCACAATAAAAGCCAAATCTCAGACAGATACTAGGGCACTATCAAAGACAAAAAAACAATAAATAAGAATTCATAAGGCTTTCAGTACAATGCTTTCTGCCACCACTCAATCCATTAAAAAAAAATCAAGTGTTTGTAAAGCACCTAATTCTACACCACTGCAATACAAATACGACTTACCGCTATTACTACTAAAAATAATTAATAAACCTATCATTTGTTGATTCTTCTCTCTTTTTTAAAACTGCCTCTTTTTTGCTTTTTGGAACATTTCATATTTTTCTACTTGAAAAATTATCAAGTCATTAAAAAGAAAATTGAATTTTTTTATAACAGATACCAAATAACAGCAAATGTGCACATCCAGGTTATAAAAATGAGGTTTATAATGGCAATACTTATAGATCATTCCTGTTACCACATCAGCAGGGCATCACCAGAACATAGTGCCCCACAAAAATGACATATGGAGCAGTACTGAAAATAACAAGAAATTTCTTGGTATGTCTGATTTTTTTTATTGTTAATTCAATGAGCCACCAGCCCTGGTTTTCTAAGTTTCTGTTTTTCATCCAGTTAGTTTGTATGGGGATGTTTCAGAGACACAGAGGTTATGAGAAAATGGGGGTTCTTTTATATGCACCATTTAAGTTTTGATATTTCCTCTGTATTGTGAGGGGGAAAATACTATTTAAATACCACTTTATAACACTGATAAAATAGAGGAGAGAAACTATACCTTTTCTTTCATGAGGTCAGATATTCTTTAGGGAATACATGGGCTTTTTACAACCTTTTACACTTTCTTTCTACTTCTTCATAGAACAGCAGAAAATTCTTAAAAGGACAGACCACCTGCTACTCCAGCTTCATGGAAAAAGGGATGGAGGTTCTTAGCACTTTGTCGGAGTCAGGCCAGGTTCTGTACTTACAGTGACATTTATTTAAAACTGATTAATGGGTTTGTGCTGACAGAGCTAATGCTCAGGAAGAAAACCACCTGTCAGCAAGCTGGGCACCTCATCCAAACCGTGTGCCAGGTGGTCAAACTTCTGAATCCTCCAGGCCATTTTTTCTGTGAGCATTCCTGGCATGAGCATCCCTGGCTTCTCCAAGCTTACGTACCCCTTTCTGTACTGCCTGATCCTTTGCAGGCATTCCCAGAAAGTTTATGAGCTTTTTTGCTAAGACACATATACTCTGAATTTTAAAAATAATTTTTAAAATCATTAGAGGTAAAAATTTCCCAATTTGGAATATGCACAAGGGCTCCCCCTTAGCTTCTGAATTGCATAAAGCTTAAGATATCTCATAGAGGTTTTGGATAATTGCCTCAAGGAGTGCAAATTCCTCCCCCTCAGCTCCCGATGAGCTCCAGTCGTTAATAAGATAAAGTGTACAAAGCAGCTTTGCTGCAAGAGAAGAGCACAATGCAATACAATACAGCTGGTCCACATCCATAGGGGAAGGAAAACACAGGTGAAATAATTGTCATAAAGTTTTTAGATGAGACAAACCTCGTGTGCATTGCCATGAGCAAGGGGCATGTACTGGCTGAGCTGATGTTGACTGGCTTTTCAATCCCTGGCACAATGAAAATGTATCTCTGAAATCTGCCAGTGTGGTGCATCTGAGCCTGTTTGTGTCTGTCTCAGCACTCCTGGAGCAGCACTGGCACACACGCCACTCACACACATGCCCAGAGTGCACAACATGCTAGGACTGAACAAACTGGCATTGGCACAACTGATGCACAGCTTAAAGCCAACTACAAGATGCCACAAATGACTAAAAAAGTTTACATTCCCTTCTCTTCAGGGTAAAACAAAGCTCATGTTGGGAAGGCCGTGTGCCTGCTGAACACAGCCCCAGGTCTTTGTGGGGAAAAGAGGAAACAAACATAGGAAGGTGCAAACTGAGGCAGTCCAGAAAATAGCAATGTTTGTTTTGACAACACCTGACTTCCTGGGCATGAGTTGGTAGGATTTTCCTTGGCTTTAAAAACATAGTTTCAACATTCACCATGCCCAAAGTGTGCCAGCAAATTAATGCAGTTTCAGGGGTGGGGGAGAACAGGTAATCAAAGTAGGAGGGTGGAGGAGCTGAGAGATCTTGAGAAAGAGTGTTCTGAAGGAAGAAATTGCTGCCCTTCCTTTTGTGCATTGTTGTGATTGCTCTCTTGTTCTCATGCAACATTTTACATGGGCAGATAGTGATAGGATGAGGTGGGGGATGGTTTTAAACTAAAAGAGAAGAGATTTAGATTAGATGTCAGAAGGAAATTGTTTCCTATGAGGGTGGTGAGGCACCTGAACAGGCTTCCCAGAGAAACTGTGGATGCCTCATCCCTGGAAGTGCTCAAGGCCAGGTCGGATGAGGCTTTGAGCAACCTGGTCTAGTAGATGTCCCTGACCATGGTGGGGGGCTTGGAACTAGGTGATCTTTGAGGTCCCTCCCAATCCAAGCTTTCCTATGCTTCTACAACTCTCATATGTTTTTCACACTCATTGATGAAAGATGTTCAGAAATATAACACAGAAATAGGCAAACCCTGAAGATATAAAGTGTCTACCAGAGGAGGTCTAGAATTAGTGACAGAGGCTGTGCATTCATTTCTTACTGACTTTTCTTTAGAATGGGGAAGTGGTGTGAGCTGCATTTGTCCTTCAGGCCTTCTCCTGCTTCTCCAGCCCCGTCTCTGCCTTGACAAGTTGTTTTGTGATTGTGAGCCTTCCTCAGAGAAACTGCTGCTGACCTGGCAGCTCCTGCCTGAGAGCGTAAGACTACAGAGAGAACACTGTTTTTCTGTTCTCTCACCCTGTCTGATCCCCTTGGCCAGAGGATGTAGATCTGGCCAGCTTCCAGAGAGTGAATGGGGTGATAAGGAAAAGCAGAAAGACTTTGGAAGACAAAGATACACTGTTACACTGGGCACCAGCGAGGAAGGTAATGTCACTATGGTGATGCTGGCCTGTGATACTAAAAGCCAACATAGTGCAACCTCAACCACGAAGTCACAATTTATCCCAACTCTTGGAAATGACAGAATATTCACTTTTAAGTGATATTGTAAATATTCACACTTTCTAACAGTACTAAGTGAATAAAAGTAAAAATTCTTGCTTTAAAAACATTATCGATGTGAATTCAATGGAAAGTTTAAGAATATCCTGAGAGATAGAAACAGAGAACTGACAACAGAAAACGCAGAACCACCTCCTGTTTATTGCCTCTGGAAATGTCTCCTGCCCTGCTCTGGAGGTGAAAGAAAGCAGGGAAGTGGGCAGGCTCCTTTCTCAGGAACCACTGTGCAAGAGGGGAACTCAAACCACACCATCTCCTCCCTCAAAGGTGACTGAAAGGTACTGACACCCTCCAAAGAAGCCTGCTGCCCCCATCCTGGGCTTTCACACACTTCCCAATAACACATCCCCACCCTTCTCATTGCTCATTGCTTCCTAATGTGCAAGCAAGGTTGCTCTTAGTGTGCAACAAATGCCTCTTTAGTCCTGGTCTTGGGAACAAACAGTGATTATCCCCTTTGCAGCACTGCTCGCTGTTGGAATCCTGTTTTCACATCCACATTTTATGGTGTTTTTATTAAACCAACAACCCTGCTTTGGTCACCCTTTCTAGATAGGGTCACACTGTCCAAATCTCTGAGCTCTGCTGTGGCTCTTGCTGGGCCCTCCCCTGAGCACACAGGTGTCTGCGTGCACACACACATCCCCTACTTCCTACAGTATGTGTGCCCAAAACGGGACACCCACCCCAGGAAAGATCTTGCTCCTGCTAAATAGAGTGGAATAATGACCTTCATCTCTTACACATTTCATACACGAGAATGGCTCATCAACGTCTTATCTGCTGGCTTATATTCAGCCCCTGGTCTAATACAGCTCTGTATTCTTTCTTTTAATATACTGGGACATAGATTAATATTGACCATTTTGGATTTTTATTGATTTTGCTTTTCTTTCAAAGGCAGAACATTTTGCACTTGCTTTTACTGAATTTTGCTTTATCAGTTCTAGGCTATTTCTCAAAGTTATAATGATTACTTGAATTCTAACACTCTTCCGAACACTTGCATCTTTTCCCAGAACATTATCTTACAGAAATTATACCCAAATGAGGTCTATATCACCAGGAAACTTGGCAACAAGAACATCCAACTGTTCTGGAGCTGGGGCAGACCTGTCAGCCCCAAATGACCTTGCTGGTGTAAAGTGAGTAATTTATAATTTCTCTTGAAAAGCATGAGTTTTTCAGGCAGTTGCACTCTCTGCCTTACAGCAATTTCCTCTGGAGAAGGATATTCCTCCTTGTCCGAAATTTTAGCTCTGCCTTCCTCCCTTCAGCTCCTCACATTTCATCACAGAAAGGGGCCTTGAGGATCTGACGTGCTGACGTGGGGTATCACCGGGGTTAAGCAGTGCTCATCTAGACCAGCTCTCTTTGCCTGTCAGAGAGGACATTTCCACGGGGCTATGGCAAGATTTTTATTACAGCCAAGGCAAAAATGCTTTGCCTTTACCCACTGGGCTGAGAACTACACTGGATTCATGGGATATGCTTTATTCTTAAAAACTTGATGTTGGCAGCTTCTCATAGGCATGGAGTAAATAATTCCTTTCAGTATCTTTACAAATATCAGAAGTGCATTGTTTGATTTACAGTTGTGGATCCTCCCTTCCCCTCTTTTTTAAATACATAATTTATTTTAATTTAAGTTACCAGGGCTGTCATACAGGTTACACCCACACAAACAGATGGAAAAATGCAGGGAAAGTTTCTGGGCACTGGGACTGAATTCTCCCTATCTTACATTGTGAGAGGAGATGTTATTTCAGCCACTTAGTGTCTTCCCAAAGAACTCCTGAAGACATGCAAGAGCTGGTGCAGTCTGCATGAGCCCATCCTGTTTTGAATGGTAGAAATTTAAAAACATAGCCACAGCCAGCTATGCCAGCCAGCCCAGAGCAGATAATGGCCCCACTGTTGCTTATTTTGTAGATTTTTCCTATTTTGTTTGTTTTTGAAATTTTGTCTCACTGATCACTGTAGAAAAAACCAATGATTTTCAGAATATTTTCAGATATCTGAAATAATTAACAAAGTAGGTAAATGAAGGAATATTATCCACTTCTAAAAAAGAAAAGGACTTTGGCAAAATGGCTGATGCCAAAAACTTTTGTCTGTTCAAAATATTCCCATCAGCAGGTGTCTGACATAGTAAAAGAGAGTATCACACATCACCCTTCAGGACTGCAGCTTAGTTGCTGGGGCTGAATCACTCCCTCTGCTCTCCATCCAGTTTGTCCTTAGCACTTGAGGTTTTTCAGAAGAAATTTTGGATGGAGTAGAGTTTGCCACAGTCATTAATTCCCAGCCAGTCTCTGGAGCTACATTAAGCAAGGTTTCTAACAATGTTTCCAATTAATTTTTAGGTAATAGCAGTGCATGGCATTCTGCGAAGAACACTGAAGGTTGGTGGAGGTCCATTCATCAAAACCTGATGGGAACTGTGGCCTCCGTGGTGTACACAGATGTTGTTCTGGTCTAGGGAAACATTAGAGAGAATAGTTAACACAGCAAGGCAAAAGATATATCACAGTAAAAGATTTCCAGCCATATAATTAAAAAGAGAAGAGAGTAAAAGCATATCTATTCAGCAGACAGTGTGGAGTAATAACTAAAGATAATCTAATTACAGTCTGAAGCAAAAAAGAACTTTTTTTCCCAGTTTTCAGTGAGACAGATTACCCTGTACTGTGGAGGTACAGTGTACTGCTCACTCAGAAGTGAGCAGAGACTAAAATGATCTCCAGCAAAGTCCTTCTGGTAGGACAGCCAAGGTGTGACAAGGGTGAGATGTGGTGACAGGTTTGACACCCTTTGATGGCACCAGAGCAGAGACAAAGCCTTAGTACCGACTCACTTGTGAATGGTCCTCAGAGTGAGCATACCAGGCCACAAAAAGGAGTTGATGATGAAGGGTTTGTTTTTATTAGAAGACAAATTAGAACAATCAATTTCTAAAACACAGAAAATTGGATGTTCTGGGTGAGAGACTTTAGTATTAAAGTCTTTGTAAGGAAGTTCCCCTCCATATGCCGTCCACCTATGAGAGTCCATGAAAACTTCTCAAGGGCAGATCTTGCTCCAGCAACCTCAGCAATGAGCCAAGGGGCAACTCTTATGGGAGCTGGACTGGTCAGCTTGGTGCTTTGGCAGGGTTTGGCCTGGGGCAGGCCATGGGGCTGCAGCGTAGAGAGGCTGGGGCTCCCCGTGCTGGACACAGCTGATCCCAGTTGGCTCCAGTGGCCCCACCACAGCGCACATCTGAGCCCCTCGGCCAAGCAGGGGTGTACAGATGACGCTCTTGCTCATCAGGTCCAGTGGCAAGATCCTTATGGGTCCTTTTCAACTTGAGATATTCTATGATTCTGTGACCATAACCCCCATTCCCACCCCGTGCAACCCTTGGGGCCTGTTTTCTCTGGCAGAGCAAAGTCTGGGACCATCTGAGAGCTGTCTACAGCTACACCAAGATGGGAGCTGTAAAGACAGTGCAGAAAAATGCTCTCAGCCCTGGCAGACAGGATAAGGAAGAGCAATGGCCACAAAAGACAGCATGGGAAATTCAGGTTGAACACGATGACAATCTTTTTCACTCGAGGGTGATGAAGTCCAGGCACAGGTTTCTATGGAGGTGCCCCTGGGGGTGATGGGCCTTGGAAACGGAAGCATGGTTGGGTTACATGGGGTTTCCAAGATCCCTGATGCTATTGTATCTAAATCCTGTTCCTCATTGGTCTTTTCAAATGTAACTCCACCCAGAGAATGCTGTACTTAAGGGGGTGTTCACATGATTTCGGGAGTTGTTGTAATCAGTCTGTGCCAGGCCCAGCCATGAGGCTGTGAGAAAATAAAGAGCATCTATGAACGTCTATCAAGATTATTGTTCCTGATTCTTTCTATGGACAAAGCTGCCTTCAGGGAGGGTTGCAGGCTATCCCCACTGCAACAGGTTTCCACAGAGAGGCCGTGGATTTAGTGTTTCTGGGGATTTTTAAAGGTGAAAGCCATGGCTTATCCCAGCAGGTGCTAGTACAATACCTGCTTTGAGTGAGTGGTTGGAGTAGAGACCTCCAGATGTCTCTTCTGACCAGCACTTTAATGACTGTGATTATAACAGCTGTAAAACAAAAGTGTGGTGGACTAGTTTTGAAAAGCAAGGAAAGTAATATAACCTAGTAAGAATATTTGCAGCCACTGCAAAAGAACTCCCATGCTTAGAATAAGGAGTCTGAAGGTTAAATCCTCCTGAGGAAAAACTGCAATAACGATAAAGGTGGTATAAAGAAAGTTCGTGAGATCATAAAGGTAGATGACCTTGGGGGGTAACACTTTATTTTCAACATTTATTTTGCTTTGTTCTGATTTTTAGGAAAAAAAATATGCGTTGTGCTGTCTTTTCAAGGGAAGCATAGCAGGCAATGCTCCTTGCAGGAAAAGTACAGCTGGGCAACCATTGCTGTGTTCCTGCAATTGCTGCAGGGCTGGTGGAACTGGGATCTCTGCCAGAGCTGCAGAAGTGCTGTGTGGCAGAACCTCTCCCCCATGTATTACAAGCATTTGGGCTTGGACAGAGGTGGAGGATCCAAAACTAAGCTGAAGATGAGAGCTGCCATCTCACATACAGGTAAGAATCCAACTCATGCAAAGGGTTTCTGCACTATGGAGAATGAGGAGAACGGGGAATCACAGACTTCCTGGAGGCAAGTTAACTGCAGCCAGAAGATCTGCAGGATCCTGCCTCTGCTGAGGGAAGTGGTCGAGCCTGGAAAACCATGGGCCCTCAAGTACTCCACTGGGAGGGGCAGAAATGGCCTGTAGGGACCATGACTGGGAGATGCTGTGGATCCTGTACAAGTGGAATGACTGGCAAGGCTGAAAACAGGACTTGGAATGCAGCTGTGATCACAAGCAAGCATTGCTGTCCCTCCAGCCTCTCTGAAAAACTGTGCCCACATCTGACTGAATGAGTTCAGAAGAGACAAATTCAGTGTGGACTAGGTGAAAGGAAGGGCTTTTTGAAGGACCATGGGAATGGAGGGCCTATTTTATAATGTCCTGTTTCATCAGAAGTCTTGCTTAGTCTGGCAGAAGAGTGGCTGCAAGGGAACATGACTGCTTTCTAAAAATACAAGGAGGGAAACACTGGGGAAAACTATTTAAGTGAAAAGCCAATTCTGGTGCAGAAACAGGTGATATAAATTGTCTCAGAAAAAATTAGTGCAGATTTGTAACCAACTGAAACAGGGATGTCTAATAGCTGCAATGTGTTGACAGTGGGGGGCATCCATACTACTTTTGTGGCAAAATTTGACAGGTTTGAACCTGCTCACAAGGCTGTTTGTAATAGCAGACAGTGGGACTCAGTCACTCAGTAGTTGTTCTGCCTCTGGCCCTGCAGGGTTGGTGTGTCAGAGGACACAGATGCTGTGACCCCCATGCTGTTCTGCCATCAGGGCAGAATTACACTGCTCTTTAAAGTGCTTTGGTGAATGTAGCCTAAATGTTTTCCTTTGCTTTCACAGATTTCTTATGAATCTCAACACTTTGTTCTGCTGGTGTCCTGGGGAGATACTGTAGTCCAGCCAAAGGACCAACGCCTTCTTCTGTGCTTTATCTTCTGTTTTCTCCAGCATTGTCTGACACTGCCTCTCAAGTAGCATGCTATTCCCTCTTCTCCTTTAACTTCATGTTCTCCAATCCATCTGATTCTTCCTCCTGATTTCTTTTCTTCTGCTTGATCTTCTGTATCATCCTGAATCTCTGATGTCAATGCCCAGCTCTTCTTCTACCATTGCCACCACTTGTATCCCACATTTCCTGAAGTGAGGTTTGGTACTTCTTACTTTCAACTGATAATACATGGGAATCTACACCTCGCAGATTCCATGTGCAATGTGTGCCTAACAGCAGGAACATATGATTTAGAACATAAATTAAACAAGAGCAGATGTGCGTTGACATAAAGTGTGGCTTGAGGGACTACAACTGCTCATTTCTACAAATGGACCATCCACCACTCCAGGAGACTGCAAGGCTTGTGTTGGACAGAGAAGCACCACAGCTGGGTTAAGGAGGATTTTTTGCTTGGGAATTTGCCTGTCTTTTCTAGGTGTCTGCCTTCTAGCTGAAAAGAAAGTCCTGGATTCTCAGTCCCTTGCTACTTGGCTCCTCCTATGTGTGACTCTGTCTGGTGTGCAGAGACTGTTTAAATTAGATTCCAGCATGCATGCAAAACGGCAAAACACCCCCTGCTCAGAAAAATGTGTCAACTGAATGTCCAGCAGAAAAGCATGATGATGCTACACCCCAGAGTGGACACTAGAGGCCAGGTCAGCTGGATGCTCTCTAGGTGCTGCTGGCTGGGTCTCTGTTGGCTCTGGTGGGAATATAGAGACCCAGATCAGAGAGAAATGCCTGCACACAGCCCAGTTACATTTAACCAATCAAAATGCAAGTACCAAGAGTCACTGGAGATGCCCCAGGATGTCTCAGATGTATTTATGGGACTGTCAGAAATTACACAGGATCTACAGTGGACTTGTGACCTTCTGAAGAAGGAGCTGTAGTTGTCTAGGATATCTTAAATGGCACAGAAGTTTTATGTGTGGGCAACTGAATCAAGCTGTGTGTGTCTTAATCTGGAGCTGGATTTTGGCTGAAAAGCTAAAATAAAAATTTTCATGTGCAGCTGAAGAAACCAAAAAACTGGTTTTACAAGCTCTAGAGCTTCAGCGCAGCACTTGCAACTTGATATAGATTATTCACTAAAACCAACACCGATCTAAATCAAAAGGAATCACTCAACTCTCAAAAGAGGAGCAAAAGCAAAGTCTGAGGGAAAGGCAGGCGACTGTTAACTGAGTTATATCACAGGATACAGTAGTTGAAGACTGATACTGTAAATAAGAAAGCAGTGTTAGAAGTGGCCTAAACTGAAATAAAACCAACTTTGAATGAAAACAAAGTGTTTGCTGGCTCAGAGATCTGAAATTAACTTGGCTGCTGATTCAATAGAGCAAAAATTGCATTGATCTAATGCCTCTGGCTTTCCACTTATGTCCAAAAAAAATGTAACTTGTACAGCTCGACTGGAAGATTGCTGTCTGAACAATGCGCTTTTTTTTTTTTTTGATGGAAAATTTCAGCTTCATTTTTCCAGCAGTCCAAAACATCCTCTGCTTCCCACATTGTGAGATGACAACAATGCTCAGCTGTCTTTGGCCTGAGTTGTGGCACCACGCCAGAAAGTATCTCAAGTTGTGAAAAGTCTTAAATCAACACATTTTACCACTGAAGAGTGAGGAAAAACAGTTTCTAAACCACATGAAATATTCATGTCTAGCATCTTGTGAGATACCATCTGGTTAGATCAAACCAAAGCAGAGCTGATAGTGACAGAGAAACACACTGGGTAGAAAGTGGGGTGCTGTGACTTGAAGATTCATTGTTTCATACCCTACAAAAGAGCACTACAAAAGAAGCATCACTTCAGCAAAAATTAACTTTTCCAACAAAAAACACAACAAAAAAATCTGAGATAACAGTGTTGATCTTTTGGGTCTGTTACTATGAAAATCATAACGTACTTCATATAATATCACACTTCCCATAAGGGCATTGACAATTAAATTACAATTTAATATTTACCTAAATATTAAAGTGTCTAAGAAAAAAAGCCAAACCCCAAAATTACCAACCAAGGACTTCTACAGCCAGCAAGAAGAATAAACAAAGAACAAATCCTGCTGAAGACACTGTCATCTTCCTGCATTTTATATTTATATCCCCAGAAGTATATATGTCCTTTCATCCCTAAAAACACTCGTTCATGAGGCATAGTACTTGGGAGACCTGATCTTTTCTCCTGCCAGAGCTACTTTTCTGATATATGACCTTGAGACAAATATTTTTCTTCTGTTACTGCTTCCCCTCCCATTTCCAGTCTCTTCCAAACAGCGACAGGTTTGCTGTGCCTTATACAATGGGGCCTTCAGGTGCTATTGCAATGTAAATAGTGGCAGCACAGGTGCAATTGTGAATAGAATATGGCTTTGATTATTCAGTTACAAGGTCACCCTTGGGTAAAAGGACTGCTGCATAAAACACTGCTGAGCCATCAGTCTGTGGCTGCCTCCTGGTTATATAATAATGTTGTTTCAAATGCACTGGAAGTGTTTAAGGCTTTCCCAAAGTTGCCAAATTTGCAGTGCAGCGGAACATCAGTGGTAAAATGGTCCCACGCAGGTGAGTATGAACACAGACATGCTTACACTGCTGGAGCTTTCCCCATCCTCTCCCTGTTGTTGGCAATTTACCCATTCCTTCTCTCAAGGTTAATTAAGCTTTGTGCCACTTTGGAGAATAAGGAACTATTGTACCCAGCTCTGTGGAGGAGGAAGATAAAGAAGGTAGAAATTAAATGGCTGCCTTGGAGCACAGAGCTGGCATCAGGACCAGGGTGCTCTCCTTTCCCTCTCTGCACACCTTGTGACAAAACTAAAACACTACACCTGTGTGAGAGCAGTGTCACACAGTATGGGCTCTGCAGAGGCTTTGAAAACAGGGAAGAGAGCATCAAATGTTCCAGCCCACTTAATTTGAAAGCTGCCTGTAATAAACTTTTGGGAACATGTAAAACAGACAGGTCAAATTACATAATTCCACAAATATCACTGGATTTCTGCCATTTAGGAATAAAAGATCTGTTCCATTTAAAAGTGCCTAAAACATACATACACTATGTTAAAATCTAACAATAAGTGCTTTTCCTTTTGTACTTTCCAAAAGCTTAGCAAGAGACAATTTGGACACAGCATGACAAAACTTTGTCTTAATAACATAAATATCTATGCATGAGTAATTTGACACAGTGTGCCATTGCAAAATATTTTATATTCAGTAAAATGACAGTTCTTATCTAGTTCTTATCCACTGAAACCCTTAAAGAAACAATCCATTGCCCTTTAAAAGCCCCACTCAATTCCTCACTTTCCCATCCATCTTATTTATAGCTCTGTCTTTGTAAAGCGCTCCAGGATCTATGAATAAGTGCTCATAAAACCTCCGTGTGAGCTGGGATTTGAAATCAGCAGCACTTATGGATGTTATGCATATGAAGGGAAGACTTGAGTGCAATGCTACAGCATTCAAAATCAACCCCACATCAGTGTCCTCATCAACAACTTCGCTTTAAACCAGCGTTCACTCGACATCTGTCTAAATGCACGAAAATGCCTCTTACCCCTTCTCCCACTTATTTTTCGACAGGCGTTTCACTGTGTCTATGAGCAGGAATCCTCCCTCCCTGTTTTCCCTCATTGCACAATTGGCTTTCCATGGGCCTCTTTGGCAGCTCCAGCGCCTTTGGAAAGCAGAGTTTATTCCTCCCCTCCTCTTTCAGCTTTGCATTGAGGAGGAGGTCTGTGGCAGGGATTCCATGCAGCAGAATGTCAATGCCAGAAGTGGCCTTTCTCATGGAAATCAGGTGCAGGAGCCTGGCATTGTCTGTGCAAGAGTGAGAGACATTGGTGGGGTGGTTTTTTTTGCCCCCTCCCTTTCTGGAAGATTATATTTGAACTGATAAGCTCTGGCTCTCTCATGCCTTGTGGGTGCCAGATCTTTCCTCAGGACTGGTTTCTCCATCTCCTCCCTCACCTACATTGTTGTGCCATCTCCTTTCATCACGTCCAATTAGTCATTATGGGCTTATCTTGGCTTTTTTTTAGATTTCACGGATAAAAATGCCAAAGAAGTGTATTTGGTTTGAATTTACTCATGCTGAGGACTGTATTTATGTCCCCCACAAATGCTGAGCACATCACCTGACCGCCTCGGAGAAAAGAAAGGGCTCTCCTTGCTGAACTGGGGAGCAACAGGAGATGTGCAGAAAGGAAACTACTTCACTGAGGACACATTGAGGTCATACTGATATATTCCTGCTGGCTCACTTATTTATGCCCTTCTTAAGAGTTTGCTTTTCAAAGTCTTCCTCCTGATTTGACTCAACAGAGTTTTTGTGGGGGTCGGTAACACGGACACTGCACTTTTTCAGCGTTACAAATATGAAGGTCCAAGTCCCAGTGTCTTGATACACAGTTTATCCTGGCTAACACTCACATCCAGCCCAGATGGTTCTCTGGCACCTTAGAATAAGGTCACTCCTGGCTGCTCCTGACTGGCCAAACTCATCCCCTTCACAGCCCTGTGAGCTGGCCACAGTCAGAGTCATGGCTTGGAGACTGGAATTAAAGGAACCCATGAAAAAGCAAATTCCAGCAGAGCTGGCACCTACCAGAACCACTGTGCAAAGCCAGCAGATCCACACATAGACTCCTGACACGGGCTGGTGTCACCCTCACCACCCACCAAGCAAAAGTTACCTTCCACCCAAACACTCCTGCTCTGAATAGCATCCAGTTGCAGCATTTTCACAGAATCACAGAATATTCTGAGTTGGAAGGGACCCTCAAGGACCATTGAGTCCAGCTCTTCAGTGAATGGCCTGTACAGGTATTGAACCCACAACCACGGCATTATCAGTCAGTAACACAACACTAAATCTACTTGGGCTGATAAGAAATAAGCCATCTCACAAACTCAGTGATAGCTAAAATGTCTCTTTAAAATTATTTCCTTGTTAAATCTCTACCTTCAAGTGAGCAAGACCCAGACCATGCATGAATTCACACTGCAGATCCTGGTCTTGCTCTGATAGGATTTAAACTGGTTTGTTAATACTCTGGAATAAAGGTATTGTGCATTTCAAGGGCACGAAAACTGTATCCATGCCCTTTTATCCACCTTCAGGAAAGGTTTGCTGAACATAGCTTGTATTTTTGATGAATATTGGATTGTATTTCTGAATGAATATTCTGATTAAAATACTTTGAAATTTGTCACAGCTCCAAAAATGACAGCAAGTGGCACACATAAAGTATTCAGTGTGTTCTGCATGTCGGGCAGATGAAAGACAGTGTAATTGCTAATTGATAGCGTATTTAAATATCATGCCTGCATACTTATCTTGACTTAAAGCCTGAAATATGTAACATGCTGATAATGCACACACCTTTCATGAAACAAAGTACAAACCCAGAGTCAAACACACTGACCTTACACACATTGCAAGCTGCATGTGCTCACAGCTGACAAGTGTTTGAAGCAAAGCATTTACACATAAAACATTTATGCACACATTGTGCACTGAGGCATTGAAGTATGCAGCCTTCCATATGTTATACATATTACATATATGATATCTATGCCAAGTATTTTGGGAAAAGAAAAAGCAATTACCCATATGCTCCCTAAACAATGGGAACGTGCTGTAAGTTGTGGGACTGGAGAAGCAGCTTGATCCTCGGGGAATATTTAAGTGCCGTGGGATATGGAAGAACACTAGAGATGGAAAGGAGCAGGCAAACTGTGATGGCACAAGCTGAGCTCGTGCAAATGTGTGCATAGAAGAGGCAGTATTTACATCACAGAACAGGATAGAATCAAAGAGAACATCCTGAGCTGGAAGGGACCACCAAGGATTATTGAGCCCAACTCCCAGCCCTGCACAGCATGATCACCAAGAATCACAAAATGTGCCTGAGAGCATTGTCCAAACTCTTCTTGAACTCTGTTGGGCTGGTGCTGTGACCGCTTCCTTAGGGACACTGTTCCAGTGCCCAAACACCTTCTAGGGGGAGAACCATTTCATGATAGGCAACCTAAACCTTCACTGACACAGCTTCAGGTCATTCCCTTGGGACCTGTGACTGGTCACCAGAGAGAAGAGATTGATGCTGTTCCTTGTGAGGAAGCTGCAGACCACAATGAGGTCTGCTCTCAGTCTCCTCTTCTCCAGGCTGAACAGAGCAAATGACCTCGGCCACATCTCATATGGCTTTCCCTCCAGACCCTTCACTACCCTCACAGCTCTTCTTTGGACACTCTCTAATGGCTTAATGTCTTTATATTGTGGTGCCCACAGCTGCCCCCAGGAGTCGAGGGGAGGCTGCCCCAGTGCAGAGCAGAGTGGAACAATCCCCTTGCTTGGCTCCCTGATACTCCAGGACACAGATGTCCCTCCTGGCTGCCAGGGCACTCATGCTCAACTTGCCATAAACCAGGATCCCCACATTGCCTCTGTCCCTGTTCAAAGGAGGGAAGGACTGACTCCATGAAGGCCTTTGTGCCCATGCTCCCACATCTCGCGCTCCCCGGGCACATGTGCCCATGGGGACACCAGACTGCCCCTTTATTCAGACCCTATAGCCGAAAGCAGCTCTGCTCCAGGGTTCGCTAAAAAAAAAAAAGATAATCACCCTTAACGGCCTTGTTCTGTACTGTCACAGAATCCTGCTTGTGCACTAGGCTGCTGTGGGGGAAAAGGGATAATACATATATATACACACATGTATATGTATACACATACACATATATATATGCACAGGCACGCACACACACACATATACACACACATACAATACAAATACATATCAATATTATATATTTATTATCGGTTCTGTGCCCTGTGGGTGACTCCGGGGGGGCGGGGCGAGGCCGCCCCCGGCGCGCGCTCATTGGCCGCGAGGG